>JAQFYZ010000884.1:0-31251 GCA_034695085.1 Cylindroiulus punctatus
ATATTAATAAAAACGATAATTCAATGTTTGACCTCTTATTTTGCTTTATGGGCGATAGATGGCAGCACCTGCCATCTTCATTTACTGTCGTTGGCAAATTAAAGAATATCTGGCCAAAGACGAAATGTATTTTCATTTTATATAGCGCGGGAACTTGCTATCGATATAAACTTTGAATTAGAGCATTTAGTTTCATTTGAAATTATCATATCTGTCCTAAATTATCAAAATTCAATTGCAAAAAATCACTTTCAATAGGCCTTAATTAAATTAATCTCCTGGGCTTCTGACGTCATCGAGTCACGCGCATTTCTTCGAATTTTGTTTTTCTAGAATGTCGTCGCGAGCTCGTTTCGAATACTCATAAATAATAAGCCTACTTTATATACAGAGTACATGCATCCCTCATAAAATTCATGAATTTATTCCAGCAAGGAACGAATTCGAGCCAGAAATAATTACTGAAAGGTTTAGTTATCAGAGCAGCAAGAGTAAAGATGATTTTACTGATCTGCCGTTGCGCGGCTATGGAGTAAAGATCAGAATACAGGAATTCTGGAATTATATATAGGTTGTTGTTTCCAAAGGTTGCCCTTCTTCATTGTAATGAAAACGTTGTTATTTTTACCTGAAATGTGACTAACCTACCGAGTGCTAACGAGTGCATTTGTATTAAATTAAATTTCGAGTTTTTTTCTGGTTTTCTTCCAAACATGAATTAAAACTTGAATTAAACCATGAATTTATCACAAGCGGGGGCACTTCGGATGCTTTTTCGTCACATTTCAGGTAAAAATAACAACGTTTTCATTAAAATCCCATTAAAAAAACGAAGGGCAACCTTTGGAAACAACAGCCAAATGCAGGAATTCTGGAATTATAAATGATGGCGTTTGGCCATTCCTTCCGCAACATTCCCCTTGCAATTCCACGACTATTTCAGCTCTTTACCTACCTCCCTTCGCGGCCCGACCCGCGTCTTAATTCCTCCTAGACATTTCTCGGAAAGTATAGTAGATTTATCGTTAATTAAAAAAGTCAAAATCATCGCTAGCAGATCGAGCTCGATCGAATTTAAAATTCGAACGCCGCATTCGAAAAAAAAGAACGCGAGCACGAGACGGAATATTCTAAAAATAAACCGGAAGCACGTCACTCCGCGTCACTTCCGTCGATGCCTACAGGGTGTCCCGTGAGAGTCTGAGAGTAGGACGATCTACTTTGGACCTACTTTGGATAAACTGGGGATAAAAAAAAACAAAACGATAGGCGTTGTCCGGTCCAAAAGCGACGCGGACAAATGACCTCCCCGTTTTCCCGTTCGCCGTACAGTACACACGACTGACGTAGGCGAAAAACGAGCGAAAATATGAAATATAAAAAAAAAAAAAAAAAATTCGGCCATGGGGGTGATGGATGGAACCAACAGCCCCCCACGACTGGACATCGGTCAAGCGGCCTTCCCTCCGCCCTCACCAGCCCCCAGCCGTGCTTTACGAGCGTCGAAAAGTCGACCTAGTTTCGTGAACGATCTTGGAAGTTGCGACAAAAAAGGTCGCATTTTTAAAAAATTAAAAATGCAAACTTTCATGAAAGTTTGGTTCGCACCACGTCGTACATGTGCGCCGTTGGCGGATAATAATAAAATAAAAATTTAAAAAAACAATAACTGAACTGATTAATCATTTTCCTCGTGAATCGTGAGTCACGATTGACTTCCGGTCACCGTCACTCCCCGACGACCTCGGATCAGCTGACCAGCCAAGGTCGACCACCCTGCCCTCGAGTCTTGACCAGCCCCCCAAAAATTTTGGTCACGACGTGGAGGAGCCACCACCCCCACCCACCCAACCACAAAATCGTTTTCTACAATTTTGAGAATTTTTTGAAGCTGCTGTTTTGAACGATTTGAAAAACTATTTGAAAAACCATTGGAAAAACAATTGGAAAAACTATTGGAATAATTTTTTGAAGCTGTTGTTTTGAACTATTTGAAAAACTATTGGAAAAACTATTGGAAAAAACTATTTGAAGCTGTCGTTTTGAACTATTTGAAAAACTATTTAAAGAATTTTTTGAAGCTGTTGTTTTGAACTATTTGAAAAACTATTTGAAAAACCATTGGAAAAACTATTGGAAAAACTATTGGAAAAACTATTGGAAAAAACTATTTGAAGCTGTCGTTTTGAACTATTTGAAAAACTATTTAAAGAATTTTTTGAAGCTGTTGTTTTCAACTATTTGAAAAACTATTTGAAAAACCATTGGAAAAACTATTGGAAAAACTATTTGATTAATTTTTTAAAGCTGTTGTTTTGAACGATTTGAAAAACTATTTTAAGAATTGTTTGAAGCTGTTGTTTTGAACGATTTGAAAACCTATTGGAAAAACTATTGGAAAAAATATTTGAAGAATTTTTTGAAGCTGTTGTTTTGAACTATTTGAAAAACTATTGGAAAAGCTATTGGAAAAATTATTTGAAGCTGTTGTTTTGAACTATTTGAAAAACTATTGGAAAAACTATTGGAAAAACTATTTGAAAAACTATTTCAAAAACTATTTGAAAAAGTATTGGAAAAACTATTGGAAAAAGTATTGGAAAAAGTATTTTAAAAACTCACATGTGGCACATGTGCCACTGCCACAGATTCTTGGGGATGAAGGGCCGGAAGTCGGCGTTGCCGATGTTGGCGATTTTGGCGGTGAATCTGAGCAACCTCCGAACTTCCAGTTGCCATCCTGAAAAATTCAAAAATTGAAAATTAATTGTGGAGCTGAAGCATTAAGTGCGAAGTTTAAACATGGATTAAATGCAACATCACGACACTTTTTGAACTGTTTCTGAAAAAAAAGCATTATGTACAAAAGCATGGTGCTAAGAACATATTTGGTGATTATTTTGCAGTTTTCTAAATGCATTTGATAAAATCATAGAATTTTTTAAAAGGCTTCTTATGAATGCCTTGAGAAACATGTTTACAAATGTGAAAAGATGTTTAAAAACGCGGTTGCAAACATGTTTAAAATGTGTTTGAAAACATGTTTAAAAATGCGTTTGAAAACGTGTTTAAAAATGCGTTTGAAAACATGTTTAATAATGCGTTTGAAAATGTTCTGATAAATGCATTTAAACATTCTCATTAATGATTTAAGAAACATTTTTTAACTATTGTTTTAATAATATCTTAATAAATGTTTTTATCAACGTTGATTTCATTTCATCAATAATTTCGAAATGCTTTCAAAACAATTTGATAAATACTTTCATGACATTTTAATAAATGCATTTAAAACATTTTAAGAATTGCATTCAAAGCATTATCTTAAATACTTATAACATGTTTCTCTTATAACAAAAGCTTTTAAAACTTTTTCAGAAATGCTTTTTATCCATTCAAATGCTTTTAACAACATTTTTATTAATGCTTTTAATAACAACTTCATCCTAACCAAGCATCAACTCCTCACAGCAACTCCCTATTTCTCAGATTCTTCAGATGCTTTTAATGCTTGGCATTTTTAGAAATTCACAAAAATTCACAAACAAAACTAAAAACCAATCGTGAAAAGTCCAAGTTTTTCAAAAATTCAACATCGCCTTTGACATACCATAGACACCAATTTTCAAAAAAAAATCCCCAAAACTAACATCTAGTTACTATGTCTTAGGACACCAATATTCAAATAGAAAATTATTTTTTCTCAAAAACTAACGTCTTGAAACTATGTACAAGTCTCATGGTGTGAAAAAACGAGGCCAATTCCCCGGATAACTTTCACCTTTTTGTTATTTTTAGGATTTTCGGTTCAGCCTAGTTTTTCGCACAAAACCGAGTTATTTCCAGCCAACAACTGTCAGGATTCATCACGAAAAGCAAGATGAACAAGCAAAAAACATCTTTTGCAACAAAATGGCAAAGCTAGGAAAAGGGTAACGAACCGTTGCTCGAATTGACGCCTTTTTTTGCAAAAACACACGCCCTGCTTTTCGTCTTTCAGAAAATATCGAAAGTAAGCCTCGAATGAATAGATTTAGTTGAATCAAAAAATAATTGAGGAGAAGTAATATTGCACGCTGAGAGGCGAGGTGAGTGGCCGAAAGCACGATACTCACAAAACGTGACGAGTTTACAAGGAGATACTCAAGTAGGAGTTTAGAAAAAAAATCGCATTTTTTGACTATTGGAAAAAAAATATGGGTCAATAGGATCTCATTGGGAAACTAGTGTTTTGTGTTTTTGAAAATCTCATTTTGATCAAATGTTTTGTGAATATGTTTTGTGAAATTGAAATATTCGTCAAAACTTCTTGGTTGAAGTAATTTTTTTAGTAAACTTAATTTTTCTTCATTATTTTTGTTTAGCAAGTTGATAAATGCATTTCTGTAGTTTTTGCCAAAATGCGAGTAAAAATCGAATATTAGCATTAACAACATCGATAAGAAGTTGAATAAAAATGTCGTATAAAGTCACGTATATTAAAGGCATTTATAATGGATTGAAAATGGACTGAAAAAAAATATCTCCAAAATAATGCATTTTTATTTGGATGGTGAAGTGCACATATATTGTATGTCCGCTTTTTGAAATTAAAATTTGAAAGTTAATAAAGGCAATTCTGGAGTATTTGTCAAAAATCAATCATAAACATAATTTGTATAGAGGATAAAGCAAGAATTTAAAAAAAAACTAATTCTGTCCAAATTTAAATTTTGTCCAAAAAATGGTGTTGAAAATTAAGTATTGTTATTGTGATGGTCGAGTTCTCAGACATTGTACGTCCACTTTTCAAATTAAAAGTTACTATAACGGTGGTTTTGATATTATTGGAATTGCGATAAAAATTATTTATGAAATTTAGACAAATATTAATAATTAACTAAATAACTAAAGTAATTATTCGGTATGTACGACTTAATGGGTGCAGTACTGATGGATTTATGTTTCATTCTGATTACTGACATCTTCAAATTTTGGATACTGTCATTATCGAATTATTGTCAGTAACTACCATATAATGACTGCATTAAAAAGCGTTTCAGAGCTGCGATAATACTGAAATTTACAAAACATAAACCGACAAAAATTTCGACAATTTCCGCATATTTTCACTTAAAACTTTAGCCAAATAGGCCAAAAAGGCAGAAATAATTACCACGTCTGCCTAATTCACGCCTTTTAATCATAAGGTGTTTTCATGTATGAAATTTCGTAATTAATTTCAGGCCACGAGATGGCAAATTGAAAACTCACTGGTATGAGGATAAATTTCCAGGATTGGCCACTTAGCTATAAAAACTGATTTCTCCTCATAGTGTACGTTCAACTCTCGATTTTCAACAAAAGCAATTTGGGTTAAGTGCACGAAAATTAAGTAATTGAGACCCACCGTTGATTTGCACAATGGGTGAGCCACTTTTACAAAAACTGTGTCCTTTTTGCGTAATTTTTCTATTTATTCTGATTGGACACGTGCATTTTTGGATGCATTTTTCTAAACATATGAACATGACAAACTGAAATATGTTTGTAAAAATTAACAGGAAATATCGAAATTTGAATTTGGAAGAGAATTAAGTACTTTTTCAATAAATTTATCATTTTAAGTATTTTTTCAATACATTTGTTTTTTATTTTCATCTATATAAATTATATTTATAATTGATTTTTGACAATTACTCAAGAATTGCCTTGAAATTAATAATTTGGAAATGTGGACGATAATTTTCAATGATTTTTTTAAATTTGATTTTGGGAGAGAACTAAGTACTTTTTCAATAAATTTATCTTTGCTTTTCATCAATGTAAATTATGTTTACAATTGATTTTTGACAAATACTCCAGAATTGCCTTGAAGTTAATAATTTGGAAATGTTGACGATGATTTTCGATGATTTGTTTTAAAATTTGATTTTGGGAGAGAATTAAGTACTTCTTTAATAAATTTATCTTTGCTTTTCATCTATCTAAATTATGTTTATAATTGATTTTCGACAAATACTCCAGAATTGCCTTAAAGTTAATAATTTGAAAATGTGAACGATGATTTTCAATCATTTTTTTTGTAAAAAAATGAATGACTTTGAAAATATATACTTTTGCGAAAACAAAAATTACTCAAAACATCGACTATGTTTTTTTCGTAAAAAGTAATAAAAATTTAAGATTTGGATGGTTAAGTGCGAAGATATCGTAAGTCCACTTATCCAAATTGTTCAGAGGAAAAAAAAAACAACTTTGCTTTTCATTAAACGAGAAATATTAGTTTTACTAAAGAAAATCACTTCAATATTGTGTTGTTTTTTTTCAGTTCACAGATATTGTAAGTCCCATTCTTCAAATTTTTCAATTTTGGTAAAATTGAATTTCAGGCACATTTCCATTAAAAACAAACTTTTTAAACCAAAAAAACATGGCCAACCACAAATCGTGGCTTATTTAAATGCAACTTAATTTTTTTTTTTGCGAAATATAGGTGGCGCTGTTCCGCCCGGCCCTGGGGGCGTCCATTTGCCCCAGAAATTTAGCAAATTTCGCAAAAATGAACCACCAAAAAACCCAGGATTTTGACTTTTCCACGTGATTTATTTCCACATGAGGAAGCCCTGGAGCTGAGTGACAAAAACCAATAAGAATAAAAAATTTAAAAAAAATTAACATTAACAAAAACAGCTTGATTACAATACCCTTAACTGTTTAGCCTCCTGTTTTAAAATTCAAAAATAACGAATTAAAAAACTAGAAAAAAAATGAATAGAAAAAAGGCAACTAAACTTCCTGATGTTAATTTTTGGGCAAGAAACTTAACCAAATTGGGCGTCAAATGGGTTTATGCAAAAGTGACAATTCGAAGAAAACCCGACCCCATTTCCGGTTTTGCTAATTATTTAAATTTAGAAGATTTACGAGTTTAGGAAATTTCCTCGATACTATTTGCATTAAAATTCTGCTAAAAACGCCTCCCCCTCGTAAATTTCCATTCATTTTATTAAATTTTAATGAATTTGCATATTTCGTTAACCATAAAAATGGCTTCTTTAATCAGTTGTGATAGCAGTTGATTTGATGCAAGATGCAAATCTTATCTGTCATTAAAATGGCTCTTAAATAAGTTTTGATCGAAGTTTTTTGATTTTGAAATCAAAGATAAAAACAATTCACGCAATTAGCCAGTCTAATTATCTGAAAATTTACATAATTTTTAGGCCAAGATTGTTTTTGACCACAGATTTGCGAAAATTATTTACGACGAACATGTTTTGAATGTCATGCATATAAAGTTCAGAAAATCACCAATGGACAATATTTCACTGAAATTTCCAACAAATTTCCCAAAATCCACATATCTTTTCAAAGCTTCCTATATATAATTTTTTAAGAAATAGATTAAACACATATGCACATATTTTTCAGACACTATTAACTACCATAATTTATCTTTATGTTAACATCATATAATTCCATAGCTATTTTCCATATATATTTCCACATAATGCAACACAAATTCATTTTGGCCTATAAATTTCAGATAATCGGCTAGTAATATATTTTCTCAAAAATTTCGAAAATTATAGATTCACATTATTGCACCAAAATATTGTGGGTAATTTGGGTAATTCATCGAAAACATCACACCATTAATTAAGGCAGTTCTGTTTATTCAACCATGAAGGCAGCCATTTTTTTTCTTTTTTTCATTTTTTTTCTTTTTTTTTCTTTTTTTTCTTTTTTTCTTTTTTGTTTTTTGTTTTTTATTTTGTTATTTTTACGCGGTTGAACGACCCACCCAATTGAGCCCAATTTTCGTCTCGTCTGATTTTTTTCATGGCGTCTTTAACCGAGTTCGCAACCCAGATTATGTCGTCATTAAACATTTTTTTTTTTTGACTTTTGATAAAGAGCCAACGATAGGGAGAATAAAACGTGAAAAACCCTGATGATAGAAAATAAAACCAAATCACCCCCACACAAACAACCCCACTTGTTTTCATGTTAAAAATCCAAAAAGTCATGGCTTGATGAAAAATGTGAGGATTTGCAGAATATCAAATTGCCAACTTCAAAATTCAGTGTTTCAAAATTTACTGCTTTACCATGCAACAAACACGAAAATTATTTCATTAATTCCCACTTGTTCATTGGGAAAGGCTAGGTTAAAGATAACAGTTCGAAATTGAACGTTTTAAAGATTACAGTTCGAAATTGAACATGTAAATGATTATACTT
Organism: Cylindroiulus punctatus; assembly: GCA_034695085.1. NCBI lineage: Eukaryota > Metazoa > Arthropoda > Diplopoda > Julida > Julidae > Cylindroiulus > Cylindroiulus punctatus. The sequence continues at coordinate 8,227 of JAQFYZ010000884.1, forward strand.
TGAAATTGAACATGTTAAAGATTGCAGTTCGAAACTGAATACGTTATAGATTATAGTTCGAAATTGTTGTCGAAACATGTTAAAGATTATAGGTCGAAATTTAACGTGTTAAAGATTATAGTTCGAAATTGAACGTGTGAATGATTATAGTTCGAAATTTAACGTGTTAAAGATTATAGTTCGAAATTGAACGTGTTAAAGATTATAGTTCGAAATTGAACGTGTTAAAGATTATAGTTCGAAATTGAACGTGTTAACGATTATAATTAGAAATTGAACGTGTTAACGATTATAATTAGAAATTGAACATGTACATGATTGTAGTTGGAAATTGAACGTGTTAAAGATTATAGTTCGAAGTTGAACGTGTTAAAGATAACAGTTCGAAATTGAACGTGTTAAAGATTACATGTACATGATTGTAGTTGGAAATTGAACGTGTTAAAGATTATAGTTCGAAATTGAGCGTGTTAAAGATAACAGTTCGAAATTGAACGTGTTAAAGATAACAGTTCGAAATTAAACGTGTTAAATATTATAGCTCGAAATTGAACGTGTTAAAGATTATAGTTTGAAATTGAACGTGTTAAAGATTATAGTTCCAAATTGAACAGGTTAAAGATTATAGTTCGAAATTGCACATGTTAATGATTATGGTTCGAAATTGAACGTGTAAATGATTATAGTTTGAAATTGAACATATAAACGATTATAGTTCGAAATTGAACGTGTAAATGATTATAGTTCGAAATTGAACGTGTTAAAGATTATAGTTCGAAATTTAACATGTTTTGAACCGATTGTGGAGGACGCAACAATATCCCTGCACTATTAAATATCGCAAACTCATATATTGCATGAACTGTTTTCCCGCATTTCGTGGCACTTAAACCCTTTTGAAATTGAACTCATTAATTTCTGGAGGTCTGCCAGGTGTTACATACTTCACACTGAAGCTGTAACTAACTGATCAAGGATTTCCCTAAAAATTCCTGCACTAAAAAGCAACAAAAACTATTTCACGGACTGTCCTTACCGTAGACGGCAGTGTCGTGTCTGTAGGCCGACCTGGCCAGACAGTTCTCTTCCATGGCACATTGAAGGAAAAACAGCTGACGATCCTCCAGGTAGGCGGATCGCTCCAGTTCAGTGTGATCAGGTATCAAATCGGGCAAAACTGCAAAGAATCAACATTAATTCAGTTTTGATTTAAGAAAAATGCACGACTTTACATTTTTCGACCAACACAAAATGCATTAAAAAAATTAATTAGTGTCATCTAATTAAATCTGGCTGAGCTGACTGTTAACAAAAACACTGACTTAAATTAAGCTAAATTAAATTAGACACGAAAATTAATTTTTATCGACTCCCCCTGAGGCGGGCAATCACTGCTAGCATCGGTGCAATGCCTGGTTGCCTCAACATCATTTAACCCTTTTCAATTAATCCTGGATTTTCATTTATATTACATGATTTTTTAGCAGCCCACCCTTTCCATAATAGCGTGAGGTTGTTTTCTACAAAATGCTATCAAAATCCTCCATTAATTCCAAAAGATACAGGGTGGCCCAATGCGGCGAAAAGCGCGCGCTATGCAAAATTCTCAAATAATGGATTTTTGAGACTTCCCAATGAAATTTCTTGAAAATGCAAAGCATTGCCATCATTGGTGCCTCCATGAAACCCTAACTACTGTGACAAAGTCAAGGTTTTTGACTTTTTACCTTCTTAATAACAAATTTATTCCCGTAATGTACAGTGAAACGCCGCTAATGGATACGGCAATAAGACAGTTGGGCAAAGTGGGGTGAGATACACAGTATAAAGACAATATGTAAAGTGAAGTGTGCATTTCTTTGAAGCAGGTTGAGATATCTAACAGTATTTGTTCGGTAGGTTAAGTTTTTTGACTTTTTACCTTCTTAATAACAAATTTATTCGCGTAATGTACAGTGAAACGCCGCTAATGGATACGGCAATAAGACAGCCAGGCAAAGTGGGGTGAGATACACAGTATAAAGGCAATATGTAAAGTGAAGTGTGCATTTCTTTGAAGCAGGTTGAGATATCTAACAGTATTGGTTCGGTAGATCACAGTACAGGCCGATCAGGCCTCAAAATGGCAGTTTGCCATACATCGGCGTATATGAAAAAAATGAAAAAATACAAATAATTTTTTTTTCAAAAAACTTACTTTCTGTGCAGATGACCCCGGCGATGTTCTCCGTCCTGCCCGGGCAGAAGACGCTTCCCATCTGGTCGTGGTCGCACTCTGCCAGGCTGGCCTCCCGGCCGGTGCACCGCACTCCGCTGAGGACCATGGGCAGGTGGTGGCCACCGAAAAAGGAGCTCTGCACGGCGGCCTGGGCGTGGCCCAAGCCCAGGGTCTTGCAGGTGGCCATGGCCTCGAAGATGCCCCAGCCGTCGCCGCAGATCAGGCCCCACGGACCGTCGCCCAGCCGGACCTCCACGCGGCCCTCCTCGCGGACGCGACCGCCAACGATGCGAAGCTGCAACGGACCGGGCAAGGCGTGCTACGAATACAGAAAAAAATATATAAATAAATAATATATAAATTCAGATTTGGCCCATTGAACCTCATCATTGGCCATGTTGAGGCGGATGTTAAGGCCCATTGAAAGTGCGTTGTGACTTTGGGGACACCCCTCATAAAATTACCAAATCCAATTTCTCCTTTCCTGATCAACATATTAAAATAATTTTTTAGTAAACATCAACAGGGACTCGCGTTTTTTGGGACGTGATGTTGACAATTTGTGGAAATGCATATGATATTAATAAAAACGATAATTCAAAGTTTGACTTTTTATTTTGCTTTATGGGCGATAGATGGCAGCACCTGCCATCTTCAATTACTTTCGTTGGCGAAATAAACAATATCTGGCCAAAGGCAAAATGTCTTTTCATTTAACATAGCGCAGGAACTTACTATCAATATTAACTTTGAATTAAAACATTTAGTTGCATTTGAAATTATCACATCTGTCCTAAATTATCAAAATTCAATTGCAAAAATCACTTTCTATGGGCTTCAAGCCAATAAAAAAATGAAATTTCCCTATTGGGAGAGGAATTTCAAAAATTTCGCATCGTTTTCATCATTTCTAGTTTTGGTATGAATTTCCAGTTTTTTGTTTAATTTTCGGTGAATTTCACTCATTTTGCTGAAAATTATCATTCAATTCCATCAAAACGAGGCAAATATTAGGTCAATTGTTCGTACAAAAATGTGGGGGAATCCATCACCCCGCCCCAATTGCATGGCGTACATTCGCATCCGAGAGGTCAAAGGTCAACGCCGCACCGGAAGCGGAAACCGTCCGTTAGTCACGGCCAAAGCTGGAATGGAGGACATGTTTCAAGGTGGCGCCCTTAGCATTTCCAGCGGCCGAAAATTCAATTAAAAAAACTCCCCATGAAATCGGAAATTGGTGTGAATTTGGTTTTTCGTACATTTTTCGAACAGGAATTTCGTACAATTTTCAAATTTCATGCGGAGTCAATGACTTCCTTCCCCTCCAAATAATTAAGTGGAGTTTATGCTCCGCACTAGGATCGTTTCCTCAAAAATCCACTAAACCTGTCACAATTTATTTCCCCCCTGGTTTATTAATCCTTTTCCATCAACAATGAAATTAATCCCTTTTGTGACTATCCTAATCCTAAAGTAACCTTTATCTCTTTCAATTAGTTCAATAATTCCAATATGACTGCATGTTTCCGTAGTTAAAATCAGTATATGCATCACATAAAAGTTTTTCACAAAATTTTAACACTGAAAATTATCGTTTGTGATCGACGCATATATGATTGCATTCACTTAAGAAAATTAAGAGAATGGCATGTGGGCAAGGCTGGAGGATTAGGAAAGTCAACTTACGAGCAAAATTTAGCCTAAAATTACGAGTGGACAGGAAGCATTAAGCGAAAATTCAGCGAAAATTAACTGGAAAATTGGACATAAAATTACAAGTGAACAGGAAGCATTACGAGAAAATTCAGCGAAAATTAACTCGAAAATTGGACATAAAATTACAAGTGGACAGGAAGCTTTAAGAGAAAATTAAGCAAACATTAACTCCAAAATTCAGCCCAAAAATTACAAGTGGACAGGATGAATTAAGAGACAATTAAGCAAAAATTATCTCCAAAATTCAGCCCACAAATTACAAGTGGACAGGATAAATTAAGAGAAAATTAAGCAAAAATTATCTCCAAAATTCAGCCCAAAAACTAACTCCAAAATTGGACAAAAATTACAAGTGGACAGGAAGCATTAAGCAAAAATTAGCTCCAAAATTGGACAAAAATGACAAGTGGACAGGAAGCATTATTTTTTGTGGTCTAAACAGAAGCAGTCGATTTGCTTAATTGATTTTTAATTGAGTCTCATTGTTTAGAAAGTGAGTCAACGACTCCTGGTCGTCACTCCTCACTCCAGCGACCAATTAACGCGGTGTTAATTAAGCCAAAAACGAGCATTGTTCGCCCCCTACGTCATCATGGAGTTAAAAAAAAAAAAAAAAAAAAAAAAAAAAAAACACAAAAAAACATCAACAAAACGGATGTGGGTCAGCGAATTACCATAAGTGTGAAAACTAGAGTGGCAGCTTCTAACTTCGTTGGGACAGACAATGAGAATCTTATCCTTTCTTTTTTCCCAACAAAGGTAGATTACGGGGGATGTCATTTGTTAGTTGAGGATGTGACGGAAATCCTTGTCTGGGTGGAGGAGGGTGAGGGGGTGAGGGTGAGGGGGGTGAGGGGGGTGAGGGGGGTGAGGGGGGGGGGGTGTATGGGAGTAAAAAAAATTTAAATTTCAACACCAAAATTGGGTCAAAACTGTCACGTTTGAATTTGTTTCGGACACGGTTATCAGTTCCAGCAAAGAAGGGCGTGAAAACCTCAACTCCTCAAAGCTATACCCACTCCTCAATTGTTTGCAGGGCCCAATATCGAGCAGAAATTAGGAGTGTGAGGAGTTGATTAATCTGAGGAATGACTGTAAGGAGTTGAGGTTTGTCAGAGACATGGAATGATAGTTAAGAAACCTGAAAACCTCAACTCCTCAAAGCTATACCCACTCCTCAATTGGGTGGAGGGCTCAATTTCAAGCAGGAATGAGGAGTGTGTGTAGTTGGTGAATCTGAGGATTGACTGTTAGGAGTTGAGGTTTGTCAGAGACACGGAATGATAGTCAAGAAACCTTAAAACCTCAACTCCTCAAAGCTATACCCAAGATGCATAAACTCCTCAATTGGGTGCAGGACCCAATTTCATGAAAAAATGAGGAGTGTGAGGAGTTGGTGAACCTGAGGAATGGCTGAGAGGTGCTCAGATTAGTTCGTCCTGAGACATGGAACAATTCTTGGTTGGGAAACTTGAAAACCTCAACTCCGCACACCGATTCGTCAGACTATTCAACTCATCACTGGGACCCAGAGTCAAATTTCATAAAAATGAGGGTAAGGAGTTGGTGAATCTGAGGAATGACTACGAGGAGTTGAGGCTGTCAAGTTTACTAACCAAATATCATCCCCTGTCTCATGACGAGGTGCCTCAACTCCTCACAGCTGTTCTTCAGATTCATTAGTTCTCGGCACAGGACCCAATTTCATCAAATCTGAGGTGTGAGAGGAGTTGATGAATCTGAGGGATGACTATGAGGTGCTAAGGTTCTCAACTTTCCTGGCCAGTCAATCCTAATCAGTCTGTACCACATGACAACTCCTCACAGCTGTTCTCTTCAGATTCATCAACTTTCGGCACAGGACCCAATTTCATCAAATCTGAGGTGTGCGAGGAGTTGATGAATCTGAGGAATGACTAGGAGTTGAGGTTGTCAAGTTTACTAGCCCAATATAATTCCATGTCTCATGACGAGGTGCCTCAACTCCTCACGGCTGTTCTCTTCAGATTCATCAACTTTCGGCACAGGACCCAATTTCACCAAAAATGAGGTGTGAGAGTAGTTGATGAATCTGAGGAACATTATGAGGAGCTAAGTTTTTTAACTTTCCTAACCAGACATCAGTCTGCACATGAAAACCTCAACAGCTCACAGCCATTCCTCATATTCATCAACTCCTCACCGCTGTTCTCTTCAGATTCATCAACTTTCGGTACTGTACCCAATTTCATCAAATCTGAGGTGTGAGAGTAGTTGATGAATCTGAGGAACATTATGAGGAGCTAAGTTTTTCAACTTTCCTAACCAGGCATCAGTCTGCACATGAAAATCTCAACTGCTCACAGCCATTCCTCATATTCCTCAACTCCTCAACTCCTCACTGTTAAGAAATTAAGCTCTGCACTTTTCAACAGAATGGATCATCTCCGACCATAATTTGTCCTCCATACTCACCCTAATCCTCGACTTGACCACTGCCTTGGCTTGGTCCATGTAGAGCTGAGAGGGCGCCACTATCACCTTGGGCTGAGGCGTGGTCGTTGGTGGGAGCGCCGTAGCTTCGCCGCAGACGACGCCAGCGGCCTCTTGCGCCGTGCAGTCGTGGTTGCCCCAGCCGTCGAAAGGACAGGAAGTGATGTTGTCCTCGTCGCCGAAGCAGTACAGGTTGTCCATCCAGATGCGTTCTGGAAATCAACACAAAAATGTGTTAAAAGTGACAGAGAAATGTGACAAATGCATGGCGATCATAAAAATAATGCAAAAATTCCAATGTTGTTAGGGGGGGGGGGGTCGGTGATGACGTAATACTTGAACACCCCCCTCTCAAGCACTAAAATGCAATGGGGTCAAGTGTGAAACTAAGATATTTTTTAAAAAATAATGTTATCATTGTATAAATGCAATAGTTAAGTTGAAAATGAAGTGAACCACCATCACTGACATCAACATTTAATTAAAATAGCGTATTAACAATTTTTAACAAAATTTGAAAAATACAGGAAACTAGTGATTATAAAGTGTTTTTTCTTTAAATAATGCTATTTTTGTATAAATCCAATATACAAATAAATTTGATCGCCAACTACACAAAAATACAGTATAATTGAAATGTGATTTTGTGGTTTAACCAATTACGTGTTTTCTAAAATAAAATGGCTAAAAATTTGAGAAAGTCGTTTAATAATGTAATATTATAAATGGGATATTTATGTTGAAAATAAAATGCACCACCATCACTGACTTCAACATTTAATTAAAATAACGTATTAAAATTTTTTTAACAAAATTACTAAAAATCCAGGAAACATTATAGTGATGATAAAGTGGTTTTTTTTACTAAATAATGCTATTTTTTAATAAACCGAATATCAAACCCTTAAAAACACAGTACAATTGAAATTATATTTGTGTTGAATATTGGGTTTATACAAAAATAGCATTATTTAGAAAAAAAACACTTTATAATCTAGTTTCCAGGATTTTTGAAATTTCACCATCTTGTCGTTAACCAATTACATGTGTTTTCTAAAATAAAATTGCTCAAAATTCGACAAAGTTGTTCAATAATGTAATATTATAAATGGGATATTTATGTTCAAAAGAAAAAATACTTCGAAATTTAATTAAAATAATGCCTTTTGTCACTGAATCATCTGCATGTACACCCTGTAATTTCTAATTACAATTTCTATAAATTCGAGAAAAACTAGTGATAATAAAGTGGTTTTTTTTTTATTTAATTTTTTTTTTTGTGCTAAATAATGCTATTTTAGCATAATTCCAATATGGCTACACAATAAATTTAACCATCATTTACTCAAAATAAGCATAAATGATAAAAATGCAAAAAATATGCATGACAATAATTAAAATGTATGCTGGCTTCAAATTTTTAGCTGAAATATGATTGGCGTCTAAATCGAAGAGGGGTCAGAGGTCAAACGGGTATGGGGATGCCCCGCTGAGTGCAGGCTCAAGTGCGACTTACTCACACCTTCGAGCTGCGAATTAATGCTAATCTGCCTTTAAAAAAACCCACAACATAAATTAAAATTAAGTTTCCCCGGTTACGCAAGGGGGGAAATCCGTGGGCGTCCTCGACTTATCTTCGCCCGAAATTCACTAAAAAGGTCAAAAGTTGACCCCGACCAGTGAGGTATGTAAGCAAGGGCAAATTCCACACGCCCACAAAAACACAATTCAATTAGGCTTAAAAAACCAAAATAGAAACTTCACATCGACAGCTTGCATTCTGCTAGTATTACATCATCACAATTTATTTGATGAAAAAAAAATTTAAATAAATAACTCGGGGGAATCAATTACAGAATCTTGTAATTTAAAAAACAAAAGAATTTTACGATTATTACAAAAGAATATTAAGACAAAAAATAGCCAAATATGTGAGCATAAATTATAGAAAAATAATAGGGCTTTGGACAAATATTTTGCAATTTAGCACTATATTTTTATTGATTTGAGAACCTCGCAATTTTATAGAAAAATATTGCAAAAAAAGGATTTATCCAAATATTAATACTCTTAATTGTAGTTACTGACGAAATATTTTGGTAACGATTAAATGAAAATTTACGTACAGTGTGTGAAAAATATTTGGGCTTTGGTTAAATATTTCGCAATTAGCTCTACATTTTACAGAGCCTCGCCATTTCATAGAAAAGTATTACAAAAAATAATTTATCAAAAATTATTTAATTGTAGTTATTGACGAAATATTTTCGATAATAACGATTAAATGAAAATTTACCTACTGTATGTGAAAAATACTTGGGTTTTGGATAAATATTTTGCATTGATTTTAGAGAACCTCGCAATTTTATAAAAAAATGTTACAAAAAAAAAGGATTTATCCAAATGCATTTAATTGTGGTTATCGACGAAATATTTTGGATAATAAATAACGATTAAATGATAATTAAATGAAAAATACTTGAGCTTTGGTCAAATATTCCGCAAATACCACTAAATATTTATTGCTTTATGGGTGAAAATTTCTTTATGTTAAATAAAAATAATAATTCTGGATGATTATTTTAAAAAACAGGCATATGGCAAAATTTAATTTGTGAGTAAAAAGGCATGCGTAAAATTTTTGATAATAATTCTGGATAATTATTTTTATAAAAAACAGGCGTATGTGGGAAACTTAATATCAAGAAAAAAAAATCTTGATTGTTTCTAGTAAGTTTATATTGCCTTATCCAAAATGACTTGTTTTGACGAAATATTTTTGGGACAAAAACTAATTTAAAGCATACAAAAAATACCTGGATTTCTTTAAATATCCACTATTTGATTTTCCACAATAGGTTTAAAAATCATAAATTACAATGCGATCAAAAGTTACAAGCAACAATCAAACGAGTCGAGGCCATCATCATTTTTTACCATCAATTTTGTCAAAAATGCTTCGTGACCCACCAACGGGGGTTGAATGAATTTTCCGTGAAAATTTGGAGGTCGACAGTAATGATAATTTTCATTTTCGAAAAATCCGCCTTCAAATCCATTACCATAAAGGTCAGTCTTGACCCAAATACACGTAAAAGCACAAAATAAGTGAAAAAAAAAAATTAAAAAAAATGCAAAACAGAGTTAATTCAAGCGCTTAATAACATCGTTTTGTGCAAATTTCGCTTCCATTGTCATTAATTCAATGAAATTCATCCTCGTGCGGCTGAATTTCGCGGAAGTTAATTCGTATTCAAAGCAATTTTAATCGGCGAATAAATATTTGGGCAACAATGGTCATGGACTGAAAAACCTTGAAAATCGTCCTTCACGACCAGTTTTGCCATTGGCTGTTAATTTAATCTTCGGTTTGAATGCATTTCGACGACACTGTCAGAAATGCTATTTTGCCAACATTTTTTGTGTGAGAAAAATGGTCAATCATGATCGTTAATTATTAAGTAAACATCCAAGTCATCGTCATTTCGTAAAAAAAAAAAACGAGACAAAAGCAATTTTTTTTAAAAAATATCAGCGTAGAAGCCGCATTAAAATTTGCGTAATTTTAATGTCTGATATTATTCGAAAAAAATTTCACATTTTTCCATAAATTATCTTTACGTCAAGTGATTTGGTCGATTGCATGTACTGCATTTAACAACAACTAACCTAAGAATTTATATGTAGATAAATAAAAGACTCAATAAATTAACGAAAATAACGATGGTTGACTGCACAGGTATTGTAAATCCACTGTTTCAATTTTGGATAAAAAATACTGAACTTCAGTATCTGTTAAACACAGGCCATACTGTCATTCAGATTATACACTTAAGTTAACTCAAATTTTGCAAAAAATAAATAAACTAGACTTGCAATATCTGTGCAGTTAATCATACTGTACATGGATGCCACAGTGATTCAGAATAATAAAAAAAGTGGACTTACAATATCCATGTACAGTGTAGGTTACCTCGATTTCCACAAAAAAAAATTAAATCAGAACTGGACTTACAATATCTGTGCAGTTATGCATATGCCATACTGCAACTTACAATATACAGTACATGTAAAAGTGGCTCAATTTTGCCAAAAAAAGCAAAAAAAAAACAAAAAAAACTGGACTTACAATATCTGTGCAGCAAAACTTCGATTCAGATTAATAAAACTAAAGCATCGATGCTCGTTAGTGGTTACGTGACATTTGATTTGCTAAAAAATTTGATAAAATTTATTCAGTTGAGCAAATTGATTAGCCACCGATTTGGCTGACCAGCTGGACAAGAGGACATATTTTCTTTTGTCGCAATTAAGTAAGTTGACTATCGGCAGAATTAACCGGACCATTAACATTAGCATGGGAGTAAGAATTTGGCTTAATTGAGCAATTAAGAGCTGCAATCACAGACGCAAATGTGTTAGTCATCAATTATCGTTGCTGACCCAAGGTCAGGAAACTAAGGCGAAGCTGGATTGCCTTCAATGACCAAATATTCGGACAACCAATGTTGTTACACTTAAATCGTAATTAAGAGGCGAAAACAGGCGGCTCTCACTAAGGATTCCCACACATGTAAACACCAGGATACTCCCTTAGGTTTCTCAAATAAATTTTAAAAAAATCAGTTCGAAACACTATGAATTTCAAAATTTGAACCAATTTGGACATGTAAATACAAAAATAATAAATATTAAGTCAAGTAAGTTAACGTTTTGCCAAAGATAAGTTTTAAATAAATTTTAATAAAAAAGTTTTTAACAAAATTTCTCAAAAAATGAGCAAATAAAATTGCAGAATTGAGCTCGAAATACAATGCATTTAGAGCTGAATTCTGCTAAGAAATGATTACTTTCATGAACAAGTTTTGCCGAATATAATTAAGTTTTAAATAAATTTCAATAACAAAATAACAGTTTTTAATAAAATTGCTAAAAATACGAGTAAATAAAATTGCAGAATCGAGTTCGAAATACAATGCATTTAGAACATGAATTCTTTTCAGAAATGATTACTTTCATGAATACGTTTTGCCAAAGATAATAAAGTTCTAAATAAATTTCAATAATAAAATAACAGTTTTTAATAAAATTGCTAAAAATATGAGTCTATAAAATTGCAGAATCGAGTTCGAAATACAATGCATTTAGAACATGAATTCTGCTAAGAAATGATTACTTTCCAGAATACGTTTTGTCGAAGATGAGTTTTTAATAAATTTTAATAATAAAATTTTTTTAAATTAATTTTAATAATAAAAAAGTTTTTAATAAACTTTCTCACAAAATGAGTAAATGAAATTGCAGAATCGACTTCCAAATACAACGCATTTAGAACATGAATTCTTTTCAGAAATGATTACTTTCCTGAACAAATTTTGCCAAAGACAATTAAATTTTAAATAAATTTCAATAACAATTTTGTTATTAAAATTAATTCAATTAAACGACGAAGTGAATAAAATTACCATTCAAAGGCATGAATGAGTTCTGACAAACGAGAGTATTTTGCAAATTTAATCCAGTTATTTTAAAATGAATTGCACGTGTAGAATTTCGCAAAAATCAGGCACATTTTTTGAAAATCTTTTCTATGTTATTGAAACCGCCCACAGCCTCCCCCAATCCAGTAATTTTCCTTCAAAAGTAGGCCTGATGGCGCCCTGGGGGGTCAAAAGTGGACTTTTTTCAAAAACTCAAACAAAATAATGGCCGCCTAATGAGTTGACAGGTGCATAAAATCAGAGACATTCATTGAATTAATAATAATAAGGCTCATTGATCGAACGGAGGCCCTAAATTTCGGTTTTCCAGAGATGAAGTGTTATTATTATTAATTTTTTTCATCAGGTAAGAACGAGGTCAAAACTTTTGAAAAGGGTTTTTGGGTGGCCAGGAAGAGCGAAATCCATCATCGTCCGCCATTGAAACGGACAAAAATTGAAAAAGCTCGAATTTAGGTTACCTCCAGGGTTACCTACTAGGCTTGTCACGTCCTCTAATTTGTCCTATTCACTCTCCTGAAATCGCTTTCAATTTCAATAAATTAAACGCTGAAAAAACAGCTCAAAAAGATTTTTTTTATCGTTCGCTATCTGGTTAGGATTTCGGCTTGGGTGACAGCTGCCTGGTTAGGATTTCGAGTTGGGTGACAGCTGCCTGGTTAGGATTTCGAGTTGGGTGACAGCTGCCTGGTTAGGATTTCGAGCTAGATGGCAGCTGTCGTTTGCCAGCAGAGGGACAAATTTAGTCAAATAATGTGTGAAATTTATTCCAATATTTTGTCAAATTTATTATAATAGTACCAAATTTATTAAAATATTGTCAAATTTATTAAAATAGTGTCAAATTTATTAAAATAGTGTCAAATTTATTAAAATAATGTCAAATGTATTAAAATAGTGTCAAATTTATTTAAATATTGTGAAATTTATTAAAATGGTACTACATTTATTCAAATATTATGTCAAATTCAATGAAATATTGTGTAAAATGCATTCAGATATTGTGTCCAATTTATTCAGATATTGTTTTAAAATTTATTTAAATATTGTGATGAATTCATTCAAATATTGTGTCAAATTTATTCAGATACCGTGTCAAATTAATCAAATATCGTGTCAAATTTATTCAGATATTGTGTCAAGTTTATTCAGATATTGTGGCAAATTTATTCAAATGTTGTGTCAAATTTATTCAAATGTTGTGGCTAATTTATTCAGATATTGTGGCAAATTTATTCAGATATTGTGTCAAATCCATTCAAATTTTGTGTTAAATTTATTCAGATATTGTGGCAAATTTATTCAAATACTGTGTCGAATTTACGCAAAATTCATCCCAAAATTCATCACTTTGAGGAAAATAGGGATTACATATTTGGCCGATTACATTTACATTTCTTTTAGTCAAAAATCACAAACAGAAAAAACAATATGAGGAATTAAAATTAATAATTTCGCTGTTTTTCCCAATCTTGACATTTCCAAACAGGTCTAGTTACTTAGTTGCATAAAAAATTTCCGTCTTCAAAAATTGCTAATTTCAACACGGATGAAAAAGTCATTTCAGTCATTAAGTCATGCTCGAGCCAAGTGGTCCCATTAATGCCTAATAAGCAAGAGCCATTAGTTCTACCTTATTTGTTGAATGCATTATACATTTATTAAAACCGTTTAATTAGAGCTACCTTAATGAGAGAAAGCTTCACGACAGGCGTATTAATTTAATTAGCCAAATTGCTAATTAGAAATTTAACGAACTGTCACCCCCACCCCCAACCCCTTTTCTCTCACCAGACCTGACAGGACAGGGTCAGGAATTTGTCTCAAATTTCGCCGATCAGATAGTAAATAATCTGTGTCCTAGTATTAAAACACGTGTTCCGGTGGGCGTTCTCATGTAGGAGGACATTTGCAGGCGCCATCTTGAATGGCAGATTCGACGCCAGTGCCTAAAATGGACATGCTATGAATGAGCAAAGGGGTTTTATTGCTCTGACAGCAGAAATCTTGCTTGGTTTTTATTAAACTATGTTATCGTATTTATTTCAATGCAAAAATAGCCTTTCGGATTGGAAATGAAAGCTAATCCCAAATCAAGATGGCGGCCATGAAGCATAAACACATTTTGTACTGAAAGTATGTTTTTATATGGGTTTTATTGCTCTGGCAACAGAAATCCTGCTTGGTTTCTTATATTTCACTATGTTATCGCATTTATTTCAATGTATAAATAGCCTGTTCAACTGAAAAATGAAAGCTAATCCCAAATCAAGATGGCGGCCATAGAGTATAAACACATTTTGTACCGAAAATATGTTTTATTGCAAAGGGCAATAAAGCAAAGAGGTTTTATTGCTCCGACATCAGAAATCCTACTTGTTTTCTTCTATTTAACTATGTTATCGCATTTATTTCAATGTAAAAACAGCCTGTTCGATTTGGAAATGAAAGCGAATCCCAACTCAAGATGGCGGCCATAAAGCATAAACACATTTTGAACTTAAAATGATGATCTTTTAATGCAAAAGGCAATAAAGCAAAGGTGTTTTATTGCTCTGACAGCAGAAACCTGGCTTCGTTTTCCATTTAACTATGTTAACAACCATTATTCCTTCGCTGTCAGTGAATCTGATGGTAAATCAGCTACCATTGCAAACGCAGGATAGTCCATAGAATGCATTCAGGTAAAAAAAGCATTTTGAAGGGTTTGGCACTTACAACGTTATGGCCTGCACCCGTCATTCATCAGTATTCCTTCACTGTCAGTAAATCTGATGGTAAATCAGTTGCCATTGCAAGTGCAGGACGCCCATACAATATGCATTAAGGTAGAAAACTTATTTTCAAGATTTGGCACTTACAACGTTATGGCCTGCACCCGTCATTCGTCAGTATTCCTTCGCTGTCAGTAAATGTGATAATAAATCAGTTGCCATTGCAAGTGTAGGACGCCCATACAATATGCATTAAGGTACAAAACTCCTTTTCAAGATTTGGCACTTACGACGTTATGGCCTGCACCCAACGTCCAAATCCCAATTCTCCCATGATAGATTTCACTTAGTTTTCGTCACTTTTCCATTGTCCCAATCATTGTCCCAAGAAGTGTTACAAGACCCCTTATCGTCCGCCGTCCATTGTCCATATGTGGGGACGGAATTTGGGTTTATGACGCGGCGATAAACGATCTGGTCACACCGAAAAACAATACGACGATTAAAACAAGTGGTTCATAAGCGCCTTTCGCCTATAATTCAATTTGGGGGAAAAAAGAAAACACTCGACACCCCAAATAGATTAGGCAACGGGCTCAGCTGACACCCATTCGACGTCCCATTTTATTATTATTATTATTATTATTATTATTATTATTCAATCGAGCTTAGATAACAATGGACATTTCGTAAGGGGGGCTACCCTTGACCAGCGACCGCCCACGCACAGCCTCGATGACCACTCGGGGCCTTGACCACTAGGATCACATGTGTCAAAATGAACACTTTTTTGAGAAAACCACTGATTTGTCAATTTTACGCAATATTCATGCAATATCTGATGCTTCCTGCCCACTTTTAATAAGTTATTTTATGCATTTCAAAATAAATCAATATTTGCATTTTATTTTATTACTATAATTTTTAGTACTGTTATACAAAAAAAATATTCAAAATGAACACTTTTTAAGAAAAAAAATTGATTTGTCAACTTTATGCAATTTTTATGCAATGTCTGATGCTTTCTGCCCACTTTTAATAAATTAATTTGTGCATTCCAAAATCTATTAATATTTACATTTTACTTCCATGTACTATTTATTTTTATACTATTATTTATTACTATTATTACTATTATTTGTAATTTTTATACTACGAAACTTCGGGCAAACTGCAATAAACAAAATTTATTACTCTTGTTTGTTATTTATATACTATTAATTATTACTATTATTTGTTATACAAGAAAAAATGTACAATATTTTTACAATTTTTTTTGTAAAGCCATACGATTTCTAGTTGTCCAATGTTGCCAGATCGAAGCAGGTCAACACCCCCATCGAGTTTTATATACTTGAATTAAGTTAATTAAGCGAGATAGCGCCGTGTTATCTCAAATCTCCGAGCCTGATTCGTGAAAACCAATAAAATCTATACGGAAGTGAGAATCGATCTCAGATCACTATTTTTGGGTACTCGACATTACTAGACAGACACTCGAAGCATCTTATGTACAATGTACATTGTATTGTCAATAATTGTTATTTAGTTTCTTTTAATTTTTTTGTCAGTAAGAAGAATGACTTGTAAAGTATTAACGATACAAACTAAAGAAAAGTTGATAAAAATTATTCATTCAAATTTTTGAGACATTAAATGAAAATGTCAACTGATTATGGTGAATTCAAGTCACGCATAAGAACGTTTCAAGAAATAAGTAAAGAAAACTATATAAATATTATCGACGAAAAAAATTATACAAAAATAACTTATTAACGATAGAGAATTAAAAGTTTTGATTTTCTTCGTCAATAACATTTATATGTACATGTATATTATTCTTCAATTAATTTCCGTCAATAACATCTATATATTTTTCATTGATTTCTTTTCATCAAGAAATTATAAATTCGTCACAAACATAAAAAAAAATTAGTGGCGAAAGAAAGAACCAGAAAAAAAAAACAGAAAAAAATAAAAAGAAAATTAATTCAAAATTATAACAATAGAAAATTAAACAGTTAATTCCATCAATTCCTTTCATCACAGTCATATATCAGCACGAATTATATGACTGTGATGAAAGGAATTGATGGAATTAGCTGTTTAATATGACCAGTCAAGTTGGTGAGTTTTGATAATTATATAATAGAAAATTAAAGAAAAGTTAGTAAAGATAATTAATTTTTCTTTGATTTTTTTCGTCGATAATTTATTTTTCTTTAATTTTTTTCCCGCCAATAAATTCTTATTTATTTTTATTTTCATCCATAATTTTTGCTTATTGTTCAATTATTTCCTTCCATTTATTTTTGCAAAAAAAGACATTTTAAAATGTACTTATGTGACTAAAACAAACCATATTCAGTCTAAAATTTTGATATAATATCGCTCAATCAAAATTTGTTCATTGACGTCATAACTGGGGGTGTATGGGGGGTGGGGGTGGTGTCTACACCCACAACCAGGAAGTACTGTTAAGTACAAGTAAGGGGGTTGAATCCATATAACCATATACTGTATACAGTGCAGTTGACATGATAGTTGAATTAAGGCTCCAATTTCCCTTATTTAGGTACGACCAGTCATACGTGGGCTTGGCCGTGACGTTCAAAAATATGCGGATCAAAAATTCAAAAACCAGATGAAAAAAAATTAAAACTTTCTCCCGCTATTGTCGTAGGTAATTCCGGATTATTCGGATTATTCAAATGGAGATTAGAAGTGGACAGCACACGCAAATGAGTGTAGAAAACCCAAAAACCAAAACCAAAAAAAAAAAAAAAAGCATCAACACAACCGCCTAAGACGTTTCTTGTTTTCGATCGACTAGGAAACCCAGTTTCTCAAAATGGGTTGAATTTAAATTGAAACAGAAAAACGTGGCCACAAAATCTCTCTGGGATCGAATCGAGGAATGCAGTTTTCTTGGGATGCACAGCCCGCCCCATCACTGCATGGAGGACGCTTCAGAATTAAAAAAATTACAAATAAAAAATGGCAGATTAATCAAAGTGGGGCATTTTCAATTTCAGTTGGAAAAACCGATCGTATGGCCTAATTTAATCAGCGACTAAATAAAGGAACAATATGATGACTAAAAAGTGAATATCACTGCTAAAATGTGGCATACCTTTGATGCTTCCTGACCACCTATAATTATTGCCTTATTTTGGAGTTAAAATGGAGTGTAATTTTCGGAGCTACAGCCAGTGTTGCCAGATACTGCATGGATTCCCATATCCAAAGAAAATGCATTTCAAATGCATTGTGCAATGTATTTCAATTTGCAAAATGTATTTAAAATGCATTTTGAAATGTATTTGAAATGCATTTTGAAATGTATTTGAAATGTATTTCAATTAATGAAATGTATTTCACATGCATTTGGAAATGTACATACCAAACTATATAATACATGGAAATTCATGAAAGTGAATTTGTGGCAGTGAATTTTGTGTCAAAATTTCATATGCATTTGGAAATGTACATACCAAACTATAAGTCATATACATGGAAATTCATGAAAGTGAATTTATGGCAGTGAATTTTGTGTAAAAATATTTTTACACAAATTTTGCATAACTGCATTGTGAATTGCAATGTATTCGCAATGTATAGCGAAATATATTGAGATATGTATTTTGAAATACATATGTCAATATATTTACATATGTTCTGAAATATATTGAAATAGGTTTAAAATGTATTTCGAAATACATAATACGATACATATTTTAGTGACAATCCAAAGGTATTTTTCATTGCATTTGCAAATGCATTTCCCGCAATGCATTTCAAAATGCATTTCTTTTCCATATGGATTTATTGGGTATTTTCTGGCGATGTTTTTGCCAATAGGTTCCTGCACGCTGTTCCCTATTGGTGGCGCTAATCATACTTTAGAAAACAAGAAAATTAAGAGATTGGCATGTGGATAGGGTCCAGAAATTAGGAAAACCAACTTAAGACCAAAATTAAGTCAAAAAATTACAAGTGGACAGGAAGCAGGAAGGCTTTGGTTCAATCTTTGGACAGCTTGGGAACGTTTAAGTACCACGTCACTGCAAACGCAATTTTCAGTGATATGTGAAACATGTGACATTACAAGCTTTGAGCTGCATTTACAAGTGACATGACTGTAAGACTTCGTCACTGACAAGAAAAACTTCGAATTGAGGGGATATTCTGTTAAAATTGTATCAAAAACGATGGATTTCAGTCGCCCACCCATATCCAAAGAAAATGCATTTAAAATGCATTTTGAAATGTATTTCAAGTAAGGAAATATTATTTAAATGCATTTGGAAATGCATACGCCAAACTGTATAATGCATTTGTAATATATTTCCAAATATATAGTAATGCTGAGCTACATATTAATGCATTTCAGCTTCAATTGAGATAAGATTTTAAACTAATTTCACAAAATGGACCTCACTAAGGTAACTCGTCAAAGATGGATTGTGCAGTGAATTTTGTGTAAAAATAATATTTTTACATAAAATTTGCATAACTGCAGTGTGAATTGAGATGCATTTGCAATGTATAGTGAATATATCGTGATATGTATTTTGAAATACATATTTCAATATATTTACATGTGTTTTGCAATATATATTGCAATACATTCAAAAATTTATTTCGAAACGCATAACACAATACATATTTTAGTGCCAATCCAAAGGTATTTTCCAATGTATTTCCAAATGCATTTCTTGCTTTGCATTTTAAAACGCATTTCTAGCTATGCATTTCAAAATACATTTCTTTTCCACATGGGCAGAGTTCACTAAATATAAACGAAATGCAAATATTAGTTTACTCAATCGACATGACATATACGATTCAAGCCGAACATATGCACCTTGATGAGAAAATAATTTATAATCACAAATGTTTCGTTAATTTTGTGAAAGAGTTGGTTGCATGCCAAAAGCAGCTTGTATACTTACATCGATGCGACGAATAAATATCGTATCACATATGCTTGCGTAACTTTGCGGCCACCCTGTAACGGTACAGAAATCGGTGATAACCCCCTTTGATTTGGCGATTTTCGGGGTTCTTATTACCGCATCGATTACATTTCGTCGCCCCTTATAAAACGGACGTAACCCCGCCCAAATAGTTACCTGCAGTTAGTTATGGCTGTTATTCCTAGGGGTGATAAGCATTGTTATTGCAGCCAGCTTATGGCGGACACCCTGTACGTCATCCGCATCAAAATTCGCGACACACACACCCGAAACGCGTCCAGTTTTCACGGTTTCGGGCCATTTTCGGGGGAATGCAGTCTGTTAATAAAAGCGGCGCTTAATTACACGTTCCGGGGACTGATTATAACTGTGTTACCGTTATTACTTGGGTAGATAGGAAGCGATCCGAGCACATGTACAGTGTAGGTGAGCCCCGTGTAGGTGAACCCGGCTGGATCTGGATATCGCCGAGATTTACCATTATTTTCTTCTTCTCGCTTTACTTTCCCTGGTGTATAGGAAATGAAAGTTTAATAATGTAATGTAGGTCTCTACTAATAACTTAGTCCGGTTTGGCCTACTAGCCGAAGCCTACTTTTGCCTACCTTTTTTACAGCCACGAATTAAGTCGCCCATTTTCGATTTCGTTACAACTATAAACGATACGTAAAACGCATCTTCCGAATTACTAGTCTAATTGATAGCTCACCAACCGGCACTACCGTTTTCCTCGATTATAAATTTAATTTTAAGCCTTAATTTTATTTTCAGAAATTGGCGAGGATTCGAAAATCGAACGCCTCGATTGGAATTCGAACGCCCGGCTGCACGCGCACATCCGGGAACCAACATGTGCACGTGCCGGTAGTGCTGTCGGATAGCGATGCCCGAAAATCCCCGTTTCATTTAAATTGAATACGAATTAAATTGAATTTAAATTAACTTGAAAATAATTATAAATTCGTCAAGAAATGACAGATTGTTGGGTCTGTTATTCCGAAGATGTCGCACATTACTGAAATGGTTGAGATCATGGAATAATGCCTGGTTAGGAAGCTTGAAAGCTCACCGCCTCAAACTTTGTCAGATTCATCAACTCCTCACGCTCATCTTTTTGTTAATTGGGCACATATACATAAAAACGAGGAGTGTGAAGATTGATGAATCTCAGATATTCAACAACTCCTCGAAATCCTCGTTTTTTATGATATGGGTTTACCATTCCATGTCTCATGACGAGGAAGCCTCATCTCCTCACAACTATTTCTGAGGTTCATCAACTCCTCACAACTGTTTCTTAGATTCATCTACTCCTCACAACTGCTTCTAAGATCCATCAACTCCTCGCAACTATTTCTAAGATTCATCTAATCCTCACGACTATTTCTAAGACTCATCACCTCCTCGCAACTATTTCTAAGATTCATCAACTCCTCGCAACTATTTCTAAGATCCATCAACTCCTCACAACCATTTCTAAGAGTCATCAACTCCTCGCCACTATTTCTAAGATTCATCAACTAAGGTTCATCACCTCCTCACAGCTATTTCTAAGATTCACCAACTCCTCACGATTATTTCTAACATTCATCAACTCCTCACAACTATTTCTAAGATTCATCAACTTCTCACAACTATTTCTAAGATTTATCAACTTCTCACAACTATTTCTAAGATCCATCAACTCCTCGCAACTATTTCCAAGATTCATCAACTCCTCACAACTATTTCAAAGGTTCATCAACTCCTCGCAACCATTTCTAAGATTCATCAACTCTTCACACTCATTTTTATAAACACTGTAAACACAATAAACATTTTTATAAAACCCAATGAACACTGAGTGTAATGGGTAGGAATCCGAAACCCTCAACTCCTCACAACTATTTCTAAGATTCATCAACTCCTCACAACTATTTATAAGATTCGTCAACTCTTCACACTCATTTTTATAAACACTATAAACATTTTTATAAAAACCAATTTTTTAAACACTGAGTGCAATGTAAAGTGTAGGATTCCGAAACCCTCAACTCCTCCAACTCCTCATTTTCACGAAAACAAAAAAACTTCCGTTATTTTAGTGCCCAGTCATCGTGAAACAGCCAAAAAATATTGGGGCATGCAGTCACCCAGTGCGGTCCGAGTTTCATTGACCACAAATTGCAAATGTTGAACTAGTTTCAGAGTGGCGCTGATCTAAAATACATTTCATTGATCGGCCTAATTAAGAGGGGGGTGGGTGGGGGGGAGGGGTGCTGGCGTTTTCAGCCGAATTTCACACGGAGCCCTTAAGTCTGACATCCATCTCGCCATGACATAATGATAAGTGCATGTGTGTGTTTGTGTGTCGGGCGGACAAACATTGAATCAAAACCCATTTAGCAACAATTGAAAAGCGCCGAGATTTTTATACCAAATTCGTGACGCTTTTTGCCTTGAAATTCGCACACGACTATCCCATATCTAGATGCTTTGGAAACATGATTTGTTTCTCACTCCATATCTAGGCCAGCACACGATGGGCGAGGGCGGATTATGTCACTAACTCGGAGGCTTCCTACCACATGTACTGTACGTCTCCCTCAGAACATCTTAGAACATGTCGAAATTTCAAATTAGCAAAAAATTTACATAAAAATGTGAAACACTCTTCAAATGATATACATCCTCAAATACGAAATTGAACTAGACACCGATTTCATTTAAATCATCAATTTAACTGAGACACACTCATCAAATCATTGAAACACCAATGGATTTCGTTGAAACACCGATGGATTTCGTTGAAACACCGATGAATTTCATGAAAACACCGATGAATTTCATGAAAACACCGATGAATTTCATGAAAACACCGATGAATTTCATGGAAACACCGATGAATTTCATGGAAACACCGACGAATTTCATGGAAACACCGACGAATTGCATTAAAACTCCAACGAATTGCATGGAAACACCAACGAATTGCATTGAAACACCAACGAATTGCATTGAAAACCAACGAATAGGATTTCACTATTGGATTTCACCAAAACACCGATGCATTTCATTGAAACCCCAATGAATTTCATGGAAATCCAAATGAATTTCATGGAAACCCCAATGAATTTCATGGAAACCCCAATGAATTTCATGGAAACTAAATGAATTTCATGGAAACCCCAATGCATTTCATTGAAAGCCCCAATGCATTTCATTGAAACACCAATGCATTTCATTGAAACACCAATGAATTGGATTTCACTATTGGATTTCATTGAAACACTACTGGATTTCATTGAAACACCAATGGATTTCACCGAAACACCAATGGATTTCACCGAAACACCAATGCATTTCATTGAAACACCAATGCATTTCATTGAAACACCAATGCATTTCATTGAAACACCAATGCATTTCATTGAAACACCAATGCA
>JAQFYZ010000885.1:0-31197 GCA_034695085.1 Cylindroiulus punctatus
GAATCCAGAATTCTTGAACCATCAAGACAGGAATCCAGAATTCTTGAACCATCAAGACAGGAATCCAGAATTCTTGGACCATCAAGACAGGAATCCAGAATTCTTGAACCATCAAGACAGGAATCCAGAATTCTTGAACCATCAAGACAGGAATCCAATTTATGCAGTCTGCGTTTACAAGTCTCTACAAACAGAGAAATTGAAAGACTGGATTAAATAATCCTTCACTGCACCTCAACATATTCTATTCTATACTATATGTTATTTCCCACAGTCAGCTAATTAATGCTAAGTGGTATATAGGAAGAGAGCTCAATAAACTCATACTCTTCTTCCTTACAATTTCATTGGTCACAATCTCCATCTTAAAGGAGCCTGGATTCGCAACAGCGTTTCTTACCAGATCGCTAAGCAATCTTTCATTAAATCTTCATGAACTGGTGCAATGGCCAGCAAGGCAGTCAAATCGGCTCTCAGTTTCCTACTCGGAGAAGCGTAAATCGCACTAATGGCACATCCGCCTAGGCCTCAATCGTTGCTGATGAGCAAAGCAATCAGTTCGCATTCGGCTGAACTTTAATCAATTAAAAGGCTCTTAATTAACGCGCAGGTGCTCACGGGAGCATCTAGTCACTTGCATTATGCAAGGATGGTCCACTGCGCCAGTGATCTCAGTCGTTGATTTAGTTGAAGAGGTAGCATCATGCAGCGGTGTACTTCCGGCTCAAATTTTGTCCTAGGTCGGCCATCATGGTACTCAAACTGACCATCCCGAGCTACAGATTTCTACTGGAATATTAAATTCTACAAAACAATCTAAGAAATACAGAAGTTCATCGGAAACAAGGACACCAATGTCAAATGGACCAGAAAGTCTAAAAACCAATTTTAGAAATAGTGAAGGAAATCGATAATTTTAAATGCATGTATGTATTGGTAATAACATCAATAATTGATCTGCAAACAAAACTATCACCGAGCATACATTGACACTTAGGTAACAGCATCTGCCTGTACTACTCATTATGATAATACAAATGCCAGTTTTGGATTTCAGAATAAACATGGTGCAAAATTGTCGTTAACCAAAACAAACAACGAACTTGCCCAACTCTGTGTTGCAAACATGAGAAAACAACTTCGTAACAACCAACATTAAAAACGCCTAGAAGATTAAATTCAATTCAAATCAGTACCCTGCAATCAGTGAAGAAGTGCAGAAAGACAGAGAGGCATCAACCCAATGTGCACAAAATCATATTATTAATTTTTACCAAAACTAAAATTTGTAAGTTTCTTATAGTGGCGCACCCTCCAGGCAATCACTGCTAGCCTAAGAGTCATTAGGAGAAGCCTATGTGCAGTGCAGTCAAAGCCAATCTATTTTTTTTTACAGAAAAAATAGAATAATTTAGTTTCTAAATACGTTGTTTCAGCATCATAGTGTTTTACATTTGATAATTTTTTGGCGAGCTCCCTTCCTCTGCCCTGTGAAAATGTGGGCATGAAACACCATACAGATTCATTTACATTGATTAATGTACTCTAATGTAGTGATTTTTAGATGGCGTTGTTTATTATGTCTATTCAGAGCATATTCGAGAGTGGGCATGCATTTCCAAAGAAGCTTAATAAATTGCACTTTCATTACAAAACATTTTAGATCTCCAGAAAAACTAATTTGTGATCATTTAAGAAATTTCACCAATACACAAAATACATGCAAGCTGCATCCATTCTCACCCACCCACGCTGCTCGTTGAGTGACAAGCAAGCCCCGTCCGTTTCCTCTTCAAGTTTCCAGCAATTCTTCGGCAGACAATTCGTTCATCAGCAAAGACATCTTCGGAGGAAGTCCCCGGACAACAGAAAAAATAAACACGCTCTGCCATTGTGCGTCGACGTCAATGTAATCAAAGCCGTGAATCGGAGCGCCGTAACCTCAGTTACAAATAACTGATGCGTGTGCACGACTTCCGCCAAAGAGCTCGCAAAAACAGGATGAACGTAAGAGTACAATTGTATTGAGCGAGGCCAACAAGTACACAGCGATTCAGTTAGCGTCTTCGCCAGTTTCTTCAAAAACATTCAAAATCGATGTGGGAAGTTTCCCCTCCACTTCGATGGAGAAGTCACAAACATCTTAAACTGACTTGATAGAAGACACGTTTACCTCGTTACCTTACACGTTACCTAATCTCAACCTGACCCAACCCAACCCAACTAACCTAACCCAACTTAAAAGCAAGTATGTTTGCACATGTTACACCATGTTTACATGAACTTAACTTGCCACAATCAAAGCTTTCTTAGACCAAGTCACTTGAGATACTAGTTCCCATGAGAGAAACATGACTTTCCTTGCAGCATGGGGTTTGGGGGTGTGGGCTGAACGTGCTAAAACCATAATCGTACAGTTATTTTCAACATACATGTACATTGTACATGGGTTGAAATGACGTATCTGCATCCAATTTTATATTTATAAATGGCACTAGAAACTGGAAGTTACTTGCTAATCGCAAGCTGAGCCTGTAAACTATTTGCATACTGTTTACAGTAAACTAGCCCCCCATGCGATTCCTTATCGACTCAAGTATAGGTGCAGCGTACGTTAAACAGGCTTATATTCATGACTAATGGTACATGTATATCAAAACTTTGAAAATAAGAAAGTTTTTGTAAAAATACTGAATCTGCTAATTACAACTCCCCTTTAGGGCAAAATGAGTTCAGGATCACCCTGAAAATGTTCGTTCTTAAGGTGCTAAATCTACAACTGCCAAAGCTTTTGTGCTACTGCATTGTCTGAAGATGTCTTCATAACTACTAGTATTAAGACGAGCTCAAAAGATAAGCTTCATAAATCTTCCGATTCTGTTGGCTGCTGCAGCGTCGCCTGCGTCTAGACGACGACGATAGAGCATAGTGCCAGATTCTTCCAAATTAATTTCCCATCCTTAATATTTAATAACCGAGAAACGAGCATTTTTGCGGAGGGAGGAATTCCATTAGAAGATGACATTTCTTTAGGAGCCGAGAATGCGCAGGATTAAAAATCACGGTCTTGCTACAGTGTCTGCTCCGTGCACTCATCAAACAAGATCATCTTCCGTTTTCCAATTTAATGCTGCTTTGTTCTGGGGACTTCTTTCTGACTAAACCGAATTTACTTCAGTTGTTTCCCCACTTTTGCAAAAAGTCCAAAAAGCAATAACGGAAGTGCAATCAAACAGGCTCTTGCAGCCTGGTCGCCCCATACTGATCAAGTACTATTTGCAAGTGCTTCAGCTCCAGCGTCTCAGAGTTGGGCAAGACCTGCCCAAGACGCGAGTTCCCACCAATTTCTTAGCTGCTTTTCCATTATTTTCGGTTCCCGACGTTGGACCTCATCTCATTTTCACCTTTCGCTCAAATGAACAAACGGATAGTTGCGTTGAGACGTTGCAGGCTCCAGAGATGATGTCTCTGGCATCCCTCTGATTGCAGCAAGCCAGAAAAGCCCAGCAAGTTGGTTCGGCCAATCAGCTGCCTGGGTTTGCTCCAGTCCACGACCCACCTTTGTCTTGGATCCAATTACGGTTTATGGAAGGCCGGATCGAATATCAACAGTCGTGGCCCAGCATACACGTGTTCATTCCGGGATAATTTGAGATAATTTCGATAGTTATTTGCCCCCGAGGATTCCCGGAGCCCGACTCGGCAAAGGTGAAAATATCTATAAACGCTGCAATCAATTTGGACTCAACTGTTCGGATCTCGGGTATCTGGATTTTTTTACATCAACGAGCCCTAGTATCGGAAAACGAGCAGATGCCATGCAGGCAGCTTGCAAAAACAGCCTGGGAGAAACTGCAATTGAAAACTGCACATGCTGCGAAGGTGTAGCATACGCGCCAGTAGTACGTTGTGTCCACATAACTTATTAAAACTTATTAAACTTAAAAACTTATTAACTATTCTTAAATAAACTTATTACTTGATTGCTAGATACCGATTATGTCATGAAGTTGATCATACTAGCTGACTGAGGCAAAATTCAGTGAAAAGATGTGAATTTGCATCGTTGTGGAGCATTGGTCAAATCATCTATCAGGATACTGTGCTCTTATTTTATCTGCTATCGATGGTACAAAAGTCTTGTTGATTTACACGAATTGCCACATATACACATTTAATTCGTTACCCAAAATTCTCATAGAAATTTAGTCCTTGTGACCCAAAACCAATCATCAGGAAGTACACTTAGACAATTCAAGTACATTTACATTCTCAATAAGCAGTAGAAATACGAACCGATGGAACTGAAGGACAGCCAATCAGAGAGGTGTAAGCTTATCGATTACGGATTCCTGGTTTGTAGTTGTTGAAAGGAAAATGGCCGACGCCTCGAGCTGAAGCGCCTCCAATGTTTTTTTTTTTTTGAGCTCTTTTCTCTCACCAGTGGCGCTGTATGCGAAATACTAGACTTAGTCAATCGCAAACTGGCGATTAGATTCTATTGGTCGGCGCTTTCAGCCCAGTTCCATCACTTCGTGGTTGTACTATAGCCTAATAAAATGCCTGTTCAGTGGCCGTGAAACCTCGTACCTAATTTTCGGATGGTTACTCAGGTTTGGGATGCAGGCATCATCCAGCAGGAACTTAATCATCTTATCACGAAGTCAAAGGCTTGTATGATAAGCAAATCAATGGAACTACATGCAGGACGAGCACACATTGTCCCATTTCAAGCATCTTCCTGCACTTAATATCGTTCCATCCCATTGTTGAAACTGCTCTTTATCATGCAGTTTGGAAGTCGTCATTTGGACATCAACGAGGTTGCAGGGCGTGCGATATCTGCGAGTGCAATCCGTCCTGCCCCATCCATTTCTGGCAGTGGTTTGTTATTCCTGGCAGCACGCCGGCGACAAGACTCGGCAATTTCAATAAAAACTCACTTTCAGCAAAACAAATCGCGGATACAGCCCGGGGCCATCAGCAACATTTGCACGGCATGTTTCATTTCTCCTGCAGTCCATATTGAACGCGTTATGGCTCCATTCCTATCTAACTCCATGTGACATGTCCAATTTCCTCGGGCCCCAGGCAAATTACCACCAAGTAAAGACAGGCCTTGCACGGGCCAACGGCTTTATGGAAATCTGCGGAGCAAAAGAGATGCGAGAAGAGTTTCTGCGTCTGTTCTTGGATAAAAACAGCCCCTGGAGCGAGCGCCAACTCAATATGTTGGGCCGTGCCCTAAGAGAGCCATTTGTGCAGCCGAGCGAGAGTCAGCACGTGTTGTCATCTACATGTAGCTGGCAACAGCCAAGACAGTTGCCCTCATGACCCAGCAAATTCACAGAAACTAGTCTTGGTGCACAGCCTGCCATGGGTAAGGCTGTGCCATCAACCACGATTTAGAGATATGGAAGCTGGCATTGCTGCCACTGGTGACCATGCCACCACGTCTGGTTAGGACCTTCGACAATTGCAGGAGGACCAAATAAGATGTTTATACAACACTTTATGAAGTTTGGAACTGATGCTGACTCGCACAGTCTGGGAACGAACCCAGCTGTGCTAACTTTAAAATCATCCTAATCCAATGTGCAATGTGTGGTAAACTTGCATAAACCAAGTCCTCTGATGGATGAGCGAGGAAATGTACTGTTTTGTGATCCTGCCACAACACCACAAATAACCAAGATTGGTATGGATTGTGATATGCAATTGTCCTCGAGTATGTAAATGTGCAATTCCAGCAAAATCTATACATGGACACACAGCACTAGCAGTCCGTGACTTTTCCTTGTATATCATTACACCATATACAAATTACATTGTACACGTGTTTACAACCTCCAACTGATGGGTAAACGTAAGAATTAGACCCCAGAGACAGGCATTAAGAAAAAAGCTGGATGATGAATTTCAATCAAACTTGCCATGGACATAACCATCATACCGCCGTGGACAGGTGTGCTTTCATTGCACAGCATGCAATGATCAATGATTTTAGATGCGAGAACTGCACAAGATACAGTACATCTGAAAGCCTAGCGTCTATCACAAGGTGCATGGTGATTTGATGATGGCTTACATGTAACTGCACTGGAAACTGACACTCTTCCACACACATTATGGACGACCCTCCTTGTTGGAGCAGCGCCACCAAGAAGATGGGTAAACGTAAGAATTGGACACAAGAGACTGGCATTAAGAAAAAATCTGCATGATGAATTTCAATCATACTTGCCATGGACATTAACCATCATACCGCCATGGACAGGTGTACTTTCATTGCTCAGCATGCAATGATCAATGATTTAAGATGTGAGAACTGCACAAGATACAGTACATCTGAAAGCCTAGCGTCTATCACAAGGTGCATGGTGATTTGATGCATTGGTGCATTTGATGATTTCTTACATGTAACTGCACTGGGAACTGACACTTCCGCACACATTATGGACGACCCTCCTTGCTGGAGCAGCGCCACCAAGAAGATGCGCATCCTCCAATGTCCACAGGCCAAGATCCAACCTCACGTTATCGATCCCCAGCCTTCGGCAGAAGGTTGTCAATGTCTCCGACGCCAGAATATCAACATTCATGGCCATATCCCCAGAGATGGCAGACGGGGGCCCTGAGTGATGCAATTTTCCGCTCCCCTTTATTGATACGCGAATCGTCACCGCGATAAATTTCCAGCGCTTAATCTATTCACAAAGTTGGCCCATCGGCATAAAAACCCAAAGAATTGAAGAATCTGAAGAAAGATGGCTCGGCTGCATTTTAATGGGGTCTGGCGTGTCTTGGAAGATGAGCAATTCTGTAAACATTTGGTGGGGGAAGAAGATGGCGATGCTGGATTCCCCACGGATTGCAAATTCCGGTCACATGTTGGCAGTTAACGACGTAGTACATTATGCCAAGATGTCAGAAGTTGCCACGTGACGCAGAAAAAGCCATTGTGGAACCGTATCTGAGGAAGGGTCAAACGAGATTAGAAACTGACCATGGGTCAACTTCGACCCTTACAAGAATACGGCTCCACCTTTGCTGTTTTATGTACTTTCCGATATCTTCACATTATGCCCTGAAGCTGCCCCTCCTCCATAGACACATTGTGGGAGTGATTTTCTCTTAACGGATTGTGTGCTAGCAGTGATTGCCCTCTTCAGGGGCAGCTATAAAGATTTCACGTTTTTGGGTTTAAAGTTTTGAGTTTAGGTAAAATTAGGTTAGGGTAGCCACAAAAACATGTAATTTCGACAGCTATATTATAGTAAATAGGTGTCATTCTAGTATACTGGACATGCAAGTAGAGTTAATAAATCTTGAGCACATTTGGATTAAGATATAAAAGTAAAAACAAAATTGTAAAAATGGCGAACGTCAACAGTTTCCCATCAAATATTGGCATTACCTAGCTGTTTTGGCTCTCAACAAGAAAATAAATGTTGGCACATTCTCAATTCATAAATCGATTTCAATAATTTGATCAAAGAGGGCACTTGTTTGCATCTATTCAACAGCTAGTCTAGTCGTATAAAATTAGGGTCTGGTGTTGATGGGCCAGAATGGTAACCAAGGTAACCCCACGGTTGTGTTCCAAGAGTTCGATTTTAAACAAAATTGTGGTCAACACTATCCGGTTGACTGACTCCAAATTTTCTCTTCGAGGCAGTCTCTTCACTTTAATGAAATGGCTCACAAATTTCCAATAAACGTACATTCGGAGAGCAGACTACAAACATCCGTGAAACCCAAACAATAGACTCAATGAGGCGCTCTATATGCACAGCAATTGTTTATTTAAACTGACATTTGTCTGAGCATTAGCCTGATGCGAAGCTTCCATGTACTGTCTGACACCGCTTCCATTTCGTCTAGACAGTGCCTGAAGCTTACAAATCGCTGTCTGTGCATGACCAATGCCAATCGATGAAGGCAAATCTGTCTAATGGTTCCAATTGATAGAGACGTACACGTAGATCCAGATGCTAATTTACATAAGTACGCCAAGAGGCAACAGGCTTTGTTTCAAATGATTTTGATCCACTGCTGATGTTTGCCAAAGCTTCACACATCTTGCCAACATTGACTGGCAGGAAGCCATTTATAACATGGCACAATATGTGGTTAGCAACTTGGCACATGGATACAAGTGTTTTTGGACGAGATACAAACTTGTTACAGCAACAAGCAAACGGGAGAAAAATACCAGCCAAAACACACACTACTCGCTTGTTCAAATGCAGACTTGCATAATCTAAGTCAAGCATGTTCACCTGGTTGCCTACAATTGCCTTCAGAATGCTTGATTTCAGACTAGGCAGGGGATGGTTCGACTCAAGGCACTTCAAACAAAGCAAGTCAAAGTTACTGAAAATAGCATGTCAGTTTAAAGAGGCTTAATTCTGCGTTTGTAAGTGCTGACATATGTTTACAAACAAATATGTAGTTGGCATTAAACGTTTTGAATTGATCTGAAAAATTCTTCAGTATGTAAATGTACACATTCTAGCAAAATGTACATGTCACCTAGCTGTCACCAGGTGACGCACTAAGGCAAGTCAAGTAAACTCATCTGTGGCGCCATCTATGATGCATTCTTCACAACTGGGTCATTTTCTCAGACGATATTGGATTTTGCAAATGGCATTCTCATATCTTTTTAGCTGAAGTGATTTCCAAGCGATTCACTAAACATTCGGTTTGCCTCGGAATCAAAATCAATCCCTAGAGCTCAAATGAGTCCCTCGAGTTAACAGACTCCACAGAATCCCATCGGAGTGCGCCATAGAATTCGAGCAAACATTTAGGGGCCCGAGGAGCCTGGGCAAGGAAAAATAAAACAAGATTTGCATCCTGCAGACATGGAACCCGGCTTTGATACCGAACGCATAAATCTTGCCATTAGGCTTCGACAAATATTTTCCCACAAACCCGCCTTAAGACTCGGACTTTTAGCGCGGGCGTCTTATTTAAAGTTCTTATCTCCTCCACTCTCGATATGTTTGCCGTGAACGCTATGCAAATGCGCCCTCATCACTTCTATCAATATTATTTCAATAAAATGCTATTCGGGAGAGCGTACTGCCCCCAACCACGAGCTATATGCAACGAAAAACACTAAAGCGCATCTGATTCTTTAACCCATGCACATATATGCACATATATGCTAAAAGCTACCCTGCTGGACAATTGGCACCTTTCCGATCCCTATGAGATTGTCATTTATTTTGAGACCCATGATGCATAAGGTTGGCACAGAAATCCAAAAATACTGTCATATCCAGGGTCCACATACTGTAATGTTTATTAGTAATTGAAGGGTTTTCGCCTAATAAGCTTTAAGTTGCAGAATAAATGAGAAATTGTATCAATTCTCGTGTACAATTTGGTACAACGTTCTAACATTCTAGAGCAATACAATGAGAAATCGCCCACCCTGTATTTGACAGACCGTTACAAGCTGACTTTTGATTATTTTCTAAATAGGTATCTCCTTTTTAGCGAAACCAACAGCTACTTATGCCGTTTGGACGTTCTGTTTGGGAATATGCCAAATGGCGGACCAGTTGTGGAAAGGGTAAATGATACTGTTGACATTACCAAATACATTTCGAGCCATTCCTAGAGTATCGACCAACCTACACTGATTTGAAATCGTTTTATGCAACGGCCGTTTAGAGACGGTCATTTCGGCACCCAAGACGACCATGTTCGGCCGAGCCACCGGCGAGAAAAGCGCACTTCCGGTGTAACCGGAAATGGGCGTTTAAAGGCTGCAGCGTGCTTCTCCAGTGCCCCTGGGCAAGCAGGGTTCACGTCGACGGCCATCCCCGCCGACAGACGGCGGCTAAAACGTGCTTTACGTCCATAAATCCCACGTTTCGCGGGAATTAATGGTACTCTGGCAAATCCCGCCATATCATTAATTTTCGCACTTCCTTCGCCAGTTCCTTGGGCCCCCGCCCACCGCGCCGGCTACGGCCTGATAATTTGTTAAACACCAGTATCACCTTGCCGATACATATCCCCGCAATTATATTCATAACAATTAATGAAACTGAATTCGCGCGCCGCGTCTAATTGCGCCAGAGGGAATTCCCGCGAAGCGAGATTTGCGAAAGCGGCTCGAACGCGTAAAAGACTCGCTAATAATAATCATTTTCTGCAATATTGAAAACTGCACAGCTGAGCGGCAATTAAATCCGGAAACCGATCCGCAATGCAGATCCGGTTTTTGCTGGGCTGATATACCGGAAACGATTCCAGCAAGATTCCAGCATCATCTACACCTATGCCAGAGCAGGAGAAACAGTGCACCCAAATAAGATGTTGACACTGAAATCACGTTATAGCTTAATGCCCACTGAAAGTGCGTTGTGACTTTGGGGACACCCTGCATCAAATTTCCAGAAACAATTTCTCCTTTCCTAATCAACATATGAAAATATGTTTTTTGTTAACATTAAACAAGGACTCGCGTTTTTTGGCATGCGCAATTGAAAACTTATGGAAATGTATAGGATATTAATAAAAACGATAATTCTATGTTTGACCTCTATTTTGCTTTATGGGCGATAGACGGCAGCACCTGCTATCTGAATGGGAATATAACAGACTTACTGTCGTTGGCAAAATAAAGAATATCTGGAAAAATTCTAAAAACGAAACGATTTTATATAGCGCAGGAACTTGCTATCAATATACACTTTAGTTTCATTTGAAATTATCATATCTGTCCAAAAATTATCAAATTTTAATTGCGAAAAATCACTTTCAATTGGGAGTGTGCAACACCACTGGTGGCGCTGAAGTCAGCCACTTTCATGGCTGCGAGAGTAGGATAAAAGCCTCAAATGCAATGGGAAGTTATTCATTTTCCCCAAATAAGCTCGTAAATGCAGGCTAATTATTATTTAATGGTTTTGACTAACTTTGTGGTACCAAATAATACTCTTTGTTGGTATTTAAAGCATTCTGTATTTATTTTTGGGCCACGAGCCTGATTTTATCGAACTTCGCCATGTTATTTGATGAAAGTATCCTACTTTCTTTGGAGCTTACTCGACTGCCACTAGATGGCGACCCTTTTGCTGCACACTCCCAATGGGCCTTAACTCTGTTTTTTTTAAAGTTTGTTGTCACTTAAGTTTGTTGTCCATTTCCCCCAACGTTGCATAAATGATAACGAAAAATTTTTTTTGCACATTATCAACCAGCTCGCATTCCAATCAATTGGTGGTAATGGAAGCAACATTTCCTACGACAAAGAGCAATTTGAGTTGACAAATTGGCCAGCGTTTTTCACGCCCAGGTGCCAGGTGACAAAAAACTTGATTTGTTATTCCATTACAACTGCGGCCAGGTGGACACCGTCCAATTAATTTCGGCCGTAGTGTGAAACGGGCGGCGCTGACCAGGGCAAAACAGTCATTTATGGATGCCTTGATCAATTTACGTCTTGGGGCCCGTCCATTAATTACCTATTGTTTTCGTGTCTTCGCAAACGAGACCGCAATCGGCCGGAATTAGGGAGCCACTCTCGAAGGAGCGCCATTAATCTTGGAGAAAACACTAGCAAATTGCTATTTTTTGCCCTCAAAAATATGAAAAATGGATCATGAGGACGAAATTAATGGCCCGCAGCTGGCGGGCTGACAATCTGTTTGCGTTATTTTGTCAGGGTGGCAACGCTTGGGATTCTGCCCACCTGAGGGCGCCACAATAGACCAAATCATGTTAGCAAATATACGTGTAAATATGATGTGTTCCTACATGTATGTATTTCGTGTACTAGCAATTGGCATTGTGAGACTGAATTGTAAATAGGCGAGCATATCCAGAATCTTGCAAACAGAAATTAGAAATTCCAGAGAAAAAACACATGTTCAACTAGACTGCAGGATACACACTGATTTCTGAGTGTTACACTAAACACGTGGAGTTTAATCAATTGTTCCCATTAAAGAGGAAGAGGCGTTCCAAAGATGTACTTTGACATGGAGCTGTTCAAGATGACCTCAGGTATCACGCCATTCAGTCTGATATGAGGTCGCCATTTTACCAAATAACACGTTGTGCGTCAACAATATTCGAATTGCAGACAACTTTCATTTTCAAAATCAATTTTCGTTCGATTTGGACAACCCCTAATTTATAGTTTACACAGAGTGAAATTTTCAACGTCCCTATAATTTGTCCCGGACTTTTCCTGGTTTTAAACTAATTTCTCTGATCCACCTTAACCATGCAAATGCAGAGTACCACTTATGCAGTGTAAGGAATGTTATATCTGGTAGTTATTATGGATGTGCGTTGTAACTCATTTTCATCAGGAAATAGCAAATTCAACTTTGCCGTATCATTATCGATTTCCCCACACGATTAATTGCTCGTCATCTCTAGTAACGCATTAACATCCAGCTGCATATAGTTTCATTCAAAGTAAATCCACTTCCCTAAATGACTTCTCTGAGTTTTCCACATTCCTTGCCAAGTCCAGGTTTTGCAGGTCCGGAGGAATCCTGGAACATGCTCACGTACGAAAGTTTACACTAGAGATGGCAAAAATTATGGAAAAACCACATATACATACGGTATTTGGTGTATTTTACCGTCAATACAGCATCAATCTGACACATTGATAACTTGTGTAAGTCTCCAATGGCAATTTACATGTACAGTGCGCATCTTCGGGTTGCCTTACTGATGTTCTATGTTGGAGCAAGTGCACCCTACCTCATTCAAATGCTCGAAACAGATCAAACTCATTAAAAGCAGGGGAATTTTGTTGAATTCATCCAGGACTTCAAACAAAGCCCAGTCTGTTAATATTTCCATCGATTTTTGCACTCCATGTGTACTATTCTGTTGAAATCTTGGTGAATTAAGTTCCTGCTAACCATCTCAATGACTACAGTTATCAGTACTCTACAGGCACAAGACTCGGGGTGGTCGTTACAGGAAGGTTTCAAGCTAGTGAACAGTCACACTAGTGCCATACAAATCAAAAGCATCCCTATTCATTCTATTTTTTGTTAAATTGTTAAATGCACACATGTCTTCGATGCAGTGGTTCAATCGCCAGCCAAAGAGTTTGCATAAAAACAGCCAGGATGGTAGGACAAAAACGACAATCCTAACCAGGCAGTGAAAGCGACGCACCGGGGCATGACACCATAAAAACGGTGATAACAAGACGCTAGCAAATCCAGAAACTCGTTTAGTCAAAATGGCCACAACAATCGGCGATTGTTCAGGTGGTAGAACGGATGCTTTTTTGCGGCTTTTAATGCTTTTAATTCGGAGGACCTCCCAACTCGCTGGCGTTTCTTTGACCAAATGTATGTTTTTCACGGTTTAACTGGCTATTTTTTGTCAAGAGGGTTGGGATGAGCAGCTATAGGCCTAACCAGAAGAATCCGTGACTTAAATCCCAAATTCTGGTACGAATCGCGCCGTAAAACGAGGGATAACCCGATAAACGCAGGGATTTTCCCCTCAGGCAACGTTTTAACGAGTTCCAATTAGGCTTACGGGGGCCCAAAAACGAGTTCAAAGGAATTTTCAGAATTCCCAAAATAGCTGCATTTGGCGGAGATTTACATTAATTGCGACTGATTAAACCAACGAAAGCGTTGTTTGCATTTGAAATCTGTAGACCCAACATAGAAACTGCTCGGATTATTACATGTATGTGTCAGGCGTTTCTACACAGTGGAAAAGTGACGTCAATATGTGACGTCTTCCAGTGTCATACACGAAAAATGTGCCGATAAAATTACTGAATAAAGCATCTCTTAAGGCTCATTGAAAGTACGTGTGACTTTGGGGACACCCTGCACACAATTTCGAAACCCAATATCTCCTTTTCTGGTCAACATACAAAAATAATTTTTTGTAAACATTAAGGGACTATTGAAAAATTATGGAAATGCATTTGGTATTAATAAAAACGATAATTCTATTTTTGACTTTTTATTTTGCTTTATGGGCGATAGATGGCAGCACCTGCCGTCTGAATGGTAATACCTTAGATTTACAGTTGTAGGCAAAATAAAGAACATCTCGAAAAATTATAAAAACGAAATGTCTTTTTATTTTATATAGTCCAGGAACTTACTATCAATATAAACTTTGAATTAAAACATTTAGTTTCATTTGAAATTATCATATCTGTCCAAAATTAGGTTCGAAAAATCCCTTTCGAGCAGCCTTAACACGCCCATTTGCACTGCCATCTATTGCCTTTAAATGCACTCATTGCTGCATGTACTAATACAACGTCATTTTCTAACGAAATTTATTAAATTGTGAAGAATGTTTCACAAAAATTTCCCTATCATCTTGTGCAGCAGCAGACAAGCAGTAAATCACCTCTACAGGGCAGAGTGAATTTCAGAGTGCATTACACATGAGCAAAGTGGTTGGAATTGGAAAAAATGCAATATTGCAACGTTCGCCAATGACGTCACCAGCCCGACTTTGGGGCATGGAGAGCATTAGCAAATCCCTCCAGGCCATGATAAGATGCTTACAAAGGCAGTCATTAAACATGCGTGTATTAATTCTCGATTTGCAGAGTGACTCATTCTCATATTAAGCCTTTGGGCGCAGCGCTGCGAGTTGAGCAGCCAAATGCATGCATGCCTAAATACGGTACAAGAGCATAGGCCAAAGAAATAGCAATGCATAAAATAAGCATTTCCTACTTCTGACGTCAATCCTTATCAATAGCAATGCATAAATAAGGACGGGGACCCGCTATCTTACCCCATTTGCTTGTCAAGATAGCGGCCGCTAGGGGCCGACGGCAACGCCGGCCATTACTCAGCCAGCGACTCGCATTAAAATATCGTCTTAAATCAATTGAAATTGCCCGAAAACAGCAATGGTGCTGCCATCAAGGGCCCCCAGCTGAACCCCTTTGAAAGGACGCCTAACGGATTCGTAGGCTGGCAGTGATTGCCTTGCGTTAGGGGCAAGCTAAATTACAGTAGAACCTCGATTATCCGAACATGCCTTTGTTGAATTCATGAATGTACAGTTAATACTACCCTGTTTTCCCATTTTCATTAAAATTTACTTAAATTCATGGAAAACTGCGTGTTCTTTTAATGATATTCGATTATCCGGACATGTCCTGAAAAAATAAATATCATTGCAACACATGTTACATGCAATGTTCTGCCTTTGTTAAAATCATGAATGTACAGTAAATACTACCCTGTTTTCTCCTTTTCATTAAAATTTACATAAATTCAAGCAAAACTGCGTATTCTTTTAATGAAATTCGATTATCAGGAAACACCCCTACTCCCGACTAGTCCGGATAATCGAGGTTGTACTGTAATGACATTAGATTTTTGCTAGTTACGTCATCCACACCATGGCCGCATCCATCATTGCATTTTTGGAATCCAAACTTACTGTTGCTAAACAGCAAATAGACATTGTCTGCTGCACGTGCTAAGCGGTCGCTATAGATCGCAACTGAACTTAGCAAGGCAGCAGCTACGGCGCTTCATGGAAGTCATTGCAAGAGGTCGCATCCGGTCAAGTAACGTCCACCGTCCGGGCTTCCTGTTGTTGTTGCGATGGATATTTGTCAGTCCCTCAAACCGGCCTCATTTATCTCTTATGAGTCCGGAGTAATTGAGCGGAATGAGTATTTTGAAATCATAAATTCGGGGATTGGTGGGCGCAGATTGCGCGAGCAATTGTAAGAGGATGTAACAAATTGCCGACAAAACTGCCTACAGATGCCATTAGGGCGCTGCGGCGCTCCTGCCCATGGCCCCGCCGTGAAATATTGTCTCTGGCATTTATCAATCGGCCAAATCTGGCCAGTTATTTCTGGAATCGCATTTCCATCGATAAGGGAAATTACGGACAGGCCGCTGATGGAGCGCCGTAGCTCAGGAAGGACGCCAATGGACGAAATTGCGTCTGGGTAAATAAAAAAATAATCAAGAAATGCGGTTTCGGATTCTTGTCCAACAGGGTCGCCTTATTCAGTCGACTTCCCTCCCCACCGCAGTTATGATGTCCGAAAAATAATTCGGCTGAAATTCAAGACGCGATTAATCGGGCTGGTCCAAAATCGATTTTTCCTTAAATGTTAGGCGCCTTGACACTAACTGGCTGACCAACAACCCAACCCGTTGCTCTGCAGGACAGTTGCCAAAAATGCTGGAAAAAGCACTAACTGGCACGCATGCGCCATCTGGTTGACTGTAAACACTATGCAGAAAGGAGGGATTTCCCTCCACAGACTGCACTCAGGTGCGAAACGAAATTTCGCGAATGTTTTTTGGACCAGTATAATGTCAGCATTTTCTAAAACGGGTCTATTTGGGGGTCCAACCACAACGTAAATACAAACTAATATATCTCAATGCAAGTACTGCACCTATTTTATCCACTTTTATAGGACTAAGGCACCTTAAACCAAGCAAGTTGATCACTGCAGAATAAACACGCGCAGTTTAATCAGGCTTAACTTGAGATGGGCACGTAGCTATCTGTTTACTGTATTTCTTTCCTGTTTCTGTGATAGTATATCAAATTACCATTGAGAATATTTCAGTTATGAAAGTTTGCTACTTCTTGTTTTAGCCCCTAAAGTCCAGAGGATTCTGGGGGTTTTGAAACATGGAATCGCCAAGTTACCTGTACATGATGTAAACTTCCCATCAAATTTCTAGCGACTTGGTCAAAGGTGCTTTATTATAATGTGTACAATGTTTTGCCTCATTGGTGTACAGTCATTTTCATTTTGCGAATTTAAATCTAATGGATTTTCTGGAAAAAGGTTTGTTTAAGGAACAACTAATTCATTTATCGTTATTCCAACTACGAAAAAAATGTTTAACAAACTAAGGAGCAAGTTTTTAATTCGAGATCGAATTCCAGAAGCGGTACGTGCTTTGAAATAGCTTGATACCCTCGTGTTCTGCTCATTATCTTAATATTAATATGGTATTATTGTTATTAATTAGCCTTGGTTCCTATCTTTGTCACAGGC
Organism: Cylindroiulus punctatus; assembly: GCA_034695085.1. Taxonomy (NCBI): domain Eukaryota; kingdom Metazoa; phylum Arthropoda; class Diplopoda; order Julida; family Julidae; genus Cylindroiulus; species Cylindroiulus punctatus. Next base: position 17,033 of record JAQFYZ010000885.1, read on the forward strand.
TAATTTTCTCCCCGGGCATAGAAGTGTACGCCAGTTTATTATTTCGCATTACACTTGATTGAATCAAAATTCCTAATGAAGAGCATTTAATTGTGGATTGCAAATGTTGGCAAAGTGGGTGCAATGTTCTGGCAACGGCCAATGACATTCGTATAAAGAGCTTTTCGACAACTTTAACTTGATAGTGTGACAAAGGTTTTGAAAGGTTTGTTTGTCCCACAAAACAGCACATTCCAAAAACAAAACAACAACAAACAAAAACTGTCCATATATCAGATTCCTGTAAGGATATACAACTTGTACATTGCATAGTACTGTTTATAAGAATGGCACCTGTCTTAGCCGTCACAAGTCAGTGTGTTTTTTCGTTTAACCAAACCTAACATAAAAATCCAATTTCGCTGCTAAACCGCCAGGCACTCACTGCCAATCTACCAGCAATTAGGAGAAGCCCGCTTTCTCATCGTGTCTATGCAGGAACGATTAAATTATTATTATTATTATTATTATTATTTGTTTCTTATCACTCACTGTACATGTACAAACAATGCATAAAGCAAAAGTTTTAGTAATACAAAATAAACCTATGGTAAATCGAAAACAAAGTCCGAAATAAGATGGCATATCACATTTGCAAAATTTAACAAATTATTTGAACAGAATGCACGTAAACATGTTTCAAATTTAAATTTAAGTTGTTTATCCATCGAGTTGCACTCTGATGGCCATTAGCCGTTCCAAAATTATAAATGGCCGCTCTACTGCAGTTCTCCAGCCCGCACACCCATCGATTGCACGGCATCACTTAACACAAACGGAAAACATAAAACACCCAAACAGTTCTTTAGAAGCAACTGACTATTGATTAACGCCTGATTAACGTTCCAACAACGATGGGGGACCGCAACGCAGAGTGGAAAGGTGGGCCATTTATGTCCGGGGTTGCCTAGCAACGTCCAAATAGTGGGGCGCCACGGGCTCCCCATTTTGGAACTTTTAATACTGCACAAAATGGCCGCCGAATCAGCAGGAAGGATAATGCGTATAGAAAGTATAGAAAATGGGAAATGTCAATTTCCTAACCATGATGGCGCTATTAATTACCAGCTAACGCCCCCCAGCAAAGTCACTGATGATCGTTAGTATTACTATCAAATTGGCAGAAGTTGAATGATTTAAACTGGTCAAAAACCCTATTCCGCCTGGGTTGTTGGAAAGATGCATTTCATGCATGTTGATCAGAAATCAATTCGTTATAAAACCACCACTGTTTACAAGCAAGTTTGTACGTCTTAAGCGCCCTTACATCAGGTCTCTTTACTTGCACCAAGTCACTTTCCTTGCACAAAATCACTTTCCTGGCATCAAACCACTTTCCTGGCACCATATCATTTTCCTTGCACCAAGTCACTTTCCTCGCTCAAAATCACTTCCCTTACACCAAGTCACTTTCCTTGCACAAAATCACTTTCATGGCACCATATCATTTTCCTTGCATCAAGTCACTTTCCTTGCACCAGGTCACTTTCCTCGCTCAAAATCACTTCCCTTACACCAAGTCACTTTCCTTGCACAAAATCACTTTCATGGCACCATATCATTTTCCTTGCATCAAGTCACTTTCCTAGCACCAAGTCACTTTCCTCGCTCAAAATCACTTCCCTTACACCAAGTCACTTTCCTTGCACAAAATCACTTTCCTTGCACAAAATCACTTTCCTTGCACAAAATCACTTTCCTTACACCAAGCCATCTTCATGTGGGTTGATATAATCTACCTAAGAGTTTGAAACTTGCGTCACCCAAAAAAATTCATGTTTTCTACGTGAAATCACGAAAATTATTTTTGGTAGTAGAAAACGCACTCGTACATTGTCCTCGATAACATGCATGTACTGCAAACTTACGAATTTAACAGAATACTCAATTCATCTAATAAGTCACTAAAGTGTTACTAATTTGGCAATCTTGTCTTGAATTTCAATGACCATAACAGTGCAGTATGTCAGAATAAGCAGCGCCACGAACTAAAGACAACTCGACGCATTCTCCAATTGCATTTTTTCGGAAAATCAAATGAAGTACTTTTTCTCATTATTGAAACAACGAATCATTTTTCGTGTAATTACCGGACAAAAATAATGTCCACCATTGTTTGTCAGGAACCACGCTTGCTCGGTTCAGACGACAACATGGCCGCCAACTCCTGCGCAACTACATGTACCATGCATCGTTACTGTTCCCGCTGGCCCCAAAAGAATGTTAACGATCTCCGATCTGTATCAGAACCGGAAATGCGGAATGAGCAGCACCGATCGACGATGTCGACCGCAGATAAGAAGTGCGGTGCCAAGAAGACAAAGGAAAACTCCCCTCATCGTTTCCCTTAATTGCGCAGATGATAATCTAGATCAGTGGAGACGGACCCGCATACCAGTGTTGACAATGGACCACCATGATGACAACAAATTCAAGGGCCTGTCGAACATTCTTGGCCAGACCGCTCAAGGACATTCTCCAGCAGGCTTTTCCAGTCCTTCTCAAGAAGCTTCGCCGGAGGGATCTCCAAAGACAGCTGAAGAGATGATGATAACAAAGCCATTCGAAGTCATTCATACCTGTTGAAAAGGAGTTTATGCAAGTTTCCAAAGTTGCCATGCTGTCTTATCAGCATAAGGTATAAGGGCGATCACAGAAAAGTGATCTTAATGTCTTAGTCATCCAGGGGCGTCAAGAAGGTAATCGTTGGCCACACCAGCCTTGTTGAGTCGTTCCTTCCATGAGCAGACCCCTGTGCCTTGGGTATTAATTAGGTTTGGGACCGTTGAGATCAGGTGGTGGCCAAGACAGTCGTCACTGCAGTTTCATCAAGAGATACCCGCTTTTCCTCGATGATGTATCGATTCCTCTTAACAGATCTGACGGTTGCTTATCTATTTTTCCATGTACTTGGCCCCATCAGAACTCCGATGCATCCAAGACTTCCATTGATTTTCAATGGTTGCATCCAATCCTTGCAGGCAGTGAGACCTGCTGCCAATTTCCAAACCGCTATCTCAGTGGAGACAATTCCCGCAACGACATCTCCCGTGTAGTCGACTGTCCTCCCCCAGGTCCCCAACAGCCTCCATTATCTAATATCAATGTTTATATATTAGCTCGCTTCTGGCATCCATGGCAGCACCTATCACGCCCTCCTGATTCCATCAAATCACGAAAAGGACTCATCAGCCTCCCCCCTTCCCCCACCATTTTACCCATTCATGGATGCAGCTCGGTATTAAAATGGATGAGGAGGCCCTGATTTTGCCATGGCAAAATTCCTCGCATCGATAACGGCTGCACCTCACCAGACTCAATTCCCCTGATTCTTAATCAGGATGCGCACTTGCTGCCGATAGTGACAACCGCAATCAACGCTACGGCGCTATTTAATTAAGTCGGTGCGCAACAGCGACACAGCCGACAAATTCAATTTCCATCTTGGGCTGTCCGAGACACGAGGCTGGCAAAGGTCAGGCTAAAGACATGCCAGAACCTGGGGTTGCGCTCACTGTTGACACTGACAGTCTGACACGATGTCATGGCAACGTGGCCGTGCATTCTACCAGAAGTTATCGAGCCACAGGCAGTGGCAAGTTGCGACAGATTGTCAGGAAATTCTAATTTGTCGGAGGGAATTGTTAAGGTAGTAGAAACTTCAAATCCACAAGATGGTACTCTGAACGTATTCGGAATCATACTATTGGTATTTTATTGCATGCCGTACAGGACGTTGAAATTCTCGACCAAAGAAAGTTAACTCAATTTGAGGCCCATTGAAAGTGCGCTGTGGCTTTGGGGACACCCTGCATACAATTTCCGGAAACAATTTCTTCTGTCCTAATCAAAATATGAAAATAATTTTTTGGTTAAGTAACGTTAACGGGGACGTGCGTTTTTTGGCACGCGCTGTTGAAAACTTATGGAAGTGTATATCATATTAATAAAAACGATAACTTATGTATGACCTCTTCGCTTTATGGGCGATAGATGGCAGCACCTGCCATCTGAATGGGAATATAAGAGATCTGCTGTAGTTGGCAAAATAAAGAATATCTAGAAAAATTCTAAAAACGAAATGTCTTTTGATTTTATATACATGTATAGCGCAGGAACTTACTATAAACTTTGAATTAAAACATTTAGTTTCTTTTGAAATCATCATATCTGCCCAAAATTATCAACATTAAATTGCAAAACATCACTTTCAATGGGCCTCAACTATGAAGATGGTGTACACTACTACTGCAACACAACCCGTTAATGTGGTTCTGCTCGGTCAATCCCACAAATTTGCCTTTAAACTTGCACAAAAAAAAAGGAAAATGAACAGCATGACGAACAAGCAAAATGCATGCAGTTATCCTGAAAAATACCAGGCTCAAATTGAAATTCCCTGAATTTTCAGGATTTCCAGAAACTCCATGAGGCCTCCAGGTGATGGGTTTTCCAGGTTGGTAGTCACCATGCATGAATGTCGATAATACATTTACTTGCATCGAGAAAGTAAACTTCCTCAGCCATTCCGAGCCTTATCGAATTCCGCGTGCCACGTCATCTTGCGAGAAATTGCGGACATGACCCTAATGTGTTCCGAAATATGTATCGGCCGTGACTCAGGTGGTGCTGACTGGCTGAAAAACACCCCCGTCATCTTCTGCAAAGCCTGCTGATGGGGCGATGCAGTTGCAGCCGCCCATGGTGGGCATCGATGGTCAGTGCCACCAAGAACCTCCAGACTTCCATGAGACCCAGAGCACCCAGAGAGGTGCTCACCAGCAGAGGTTGGGTCTGTCCCCCGCCCCCGCCATGGAAAGCATTTGTGCAACTCGTCCTCGAGCAGGCAGCTTAATGAAATGGCATGACGCAGCAGGTTCGACAGGAAGACGAAAACCGGAAAGTGTCACCCAACCGGGCTTACTGGATGATATATGAAGGGAATATGTATTACACGCCAGTTATACGCGGAGCGCCGTATGCGCACGGAAGGTGTGCTCGGTAACGAAGCTTTTTCCAAAAGAGCTTATCAGGATCAATTTAAACAAAAACGGTGGCCAGTGTTTGCCCGCAAGTAGTTTGCATGTTCGCAGCGGTAATTGCACGTGAACGCCAAGAGACAACGTATCCACATGTCCCCCACTAGTTCCAGTTTCGACTGTACTACAGATTATGCCCTGCTACGCCATAGACACTATGCGAAAGTGGGCTGCCTTTCGGTTCAGTGGTTATATGCAGAAATTACATTTCTAGGTTAGTGCGGTTGTATAGCTACGTTTGGGTATATTGACGAACTTTCCCCAACAGCTCACAGGCTTGCAGTGATTGCCGGACTGTTAGTTAGTTTAGGTAGGGTATGTACAAAAACCAAACTAAATAAGAATGTGAGCTGAACTTATCAAACAGTGTGCAGAGCATATCAAATGTTGATTGAATATCTCATGAAATCATCCCTCTAGTTGGAAAAAGAACATCACTGAGTGCCACAAAAATCGTATTTCAACATATAATTCTACATTAGAATACCCCTCAGCTAGCAGCAGTGATACCATAAGGGTGTGTGGGGGGCATGGACAAAATTAAACTAGAAAGATACTAACAGGAAGATGAATGGTCAATTCAACACATCTCAGTACCCTTTTGTCAGGGCATTTTTGGGAACGAGTGGTTTTGAACACTTTACCAAAAGGGTTTTAAACTCCCGACTTCCATTGGTTTTCAATACCAAGAAAATATGTAGGTCAATAAAAAAGCGAAAATGACAGTTCCTGTTGAACATAGCACACATTTTGACATCACGATATACCATGGCCTCTTTGACTAACCAAACAATTGAAAATGAGTCTTCACCAAGTCCTACCTATGACACATCTTGCACTTCGGTTTGAACTAAGCAGCATTAAGCAAAAACAATCGAGTTTATGGCACCTTACCTGAAAAAAAAGAAAAGTCATTACCTACATGACATTATACTGCCATCAATAACAAAGCAAAACAAATCAATGCACCAGCTATAATCCTTAAGTCGTATGCATGTTAGCTAATCATATGCCATAATAGATTGCACGAGTCACCATTGATGCGCAAACCAGACATTCTGATTAATCCTACACTGTATTTAAGTTCACTTCACAGTACTTTACATGTATAATCTGGATCAAACAAACAAGTTCATAACATCATTGACATAATAAAAGCAAATGTGTAGGTTCTCTTGTTGCACATGCTGCATACATCTTAAAGCAAGGAGACGTGTGACCACTGCATGGTCACATGACGTAATGGGGTCATGGCAACATGTTGGAAGACGCAAGTTGCACGATGCCCATGAAATAAGTTACAACTGGTTACACCGATCTTGAAGCAACAAGGTGCATACGTTCTCTCAATTTTTCACGTGAAGAGACATGCCCTTCGTGCATCATGGCGCATGAAGCAACGAAGTGATCAAATCTCCATGGAAACTTGCCATTGGAGACATCTCGCCATGCATAGTTTCTTGTTTGCAAAAAGCACTATCGGGTCTGCTACTCGTTAAGCGACATCGACCGAAGTTTTGGTAATCTCTCAAAAACTTTCCGCTGCATGGGTGGTCATAAAAGCGCGCATAAAGCACCCAACGGCGCTTCATTCCGAAAATGAACTTCAATCAGTTTAAAACCCAGCGTTTCCTCTTTTTTTCCTCGGGTAAATAAAAAAATTGGCAGAATGTTAGTCTAATGCCATGCAATCCAATCCAATTTTCTCGAACACGTGCGTACGGGTGGACGGAATAGCTACGGCGCTCCTGCTCCCGTCGCTGCCATCTCCTAATCAGGAGCAATGTGGCGACTCATTTGCATAAAGGTACCACTGCTGCCGCTCGTTTACCCAAAACCCATTAGCCTTCACGCACATTGAGACGCATCTGAACGCCTAATGCTTCATTTAACGCATCTGTTTGCGTTGCGTCGTTGCGTTCACGCACGTAGCCTACACACCTTTGTGTCGCTGGGCTAACGTAACGCCACCCCTTTTGTCTTTCGCAAAAGTGCAGAAACGCAACGCAAACGGATAAGTGTAAATGAAGCATGACACTCGGAAATTACTTGAGAAGAAGTAGAAAAACGCATGAAGGAATCCATTTGAGTTCTGCTTTGTGACGACAAATTTAGTAAAAGCCAGGCTTTAAGGCCCATTGAAAGTGCGATGTGACTTTGGGGACACCCTGCATAAAATTACCAAATACAATTTCTCCTTTCCTGATCAACATGTTAAAATAATTTTTTTGTAAACATTAACAGGGACTTGCGTTTTTTGGGATGTGCTCTTGACAACTTATGGAAATGTATGTGACATTAATAAAAACGATAATTCTATGTTTGAGCTCTTATTTTGCTTTATGGGCGATAGATGGCAGCACCTGCCATCTGAATGGGAATATAAGAGATTTACTGTCGCTGGCAAAATATAGCTGGAAACATTCTAAAAACGAAATGTCTTTTCATTTTATATAGTGCAGGAACTTACTATCAATATAACCTTTGAATTAAAACATTTAGTTTCATTTGAAATTATCATATCTTTCCAAAATTATCAAAATTCAATTGCAAAAAATCACTTTCCACGTTCCTTAGTAGGAACCCCACTATATGCATGCATATACATGTATATAACGAAACTATAGGTTCATAGCTGACGTAGGTCCTAAGCGTGAAATATAGGTCCTAGTCTCCTAGAGGTTTTCCAAATGATAAATGCTTACAGAAATTACTTTAAAAAGTTTTAGTTTTTGCATGTATCATTTTTGAATTTGGCAAGTTGGCGATTTGGCTATTTGACTATTTGGCTGACACTAAGCTGCACGACGTCACATTAACGTCACTTTTCCTGCTGTTTACGTAAAAATATGACAAAAATATGACAAATTTTCAATAGTGTCGAAAATTAATATGTTCAGTTGCTTCCGAACCTCCATTTAGGGCAATTTGCAAGAGCAAGTCATATCCCCTCTGGTCTTCGCAGCCATTAGCAGTGGCACCAAATAAGTTTTTCAAAATCAAATTTTGCCATCATCAATTTATTCATTGAAAGGGCAAGGATAAGTCGCTCCCCTCGCAATTCCGCCTCCTATTTCCAATCAATAAGCGGCATTTGCAGCAGCAACAGCGGCAATAATTTGAAATCGCAATCGCTCCCGATATTTGATGGGCTGAAAGACTGGTGCATCCCATTCCAAAACTCGTTAAAAATTCAAATTGTGAGCGGCAGCACGGCGTCCCATTGTCATCCAAGTCAAATTTTTGCCTAATGATGCTTTTGCAGGCGTCATCTCACACCAGGGCCGTGGTGTAAAAGGAGATGGTGGGGGGGAGCAGTGTCAAAATGCACTGAAAATTGGAGAAAAAATGAATTATGGCTAAAATTAACGACGCTAAGGGGCCCACGCTCATTTTCAGGGGCACGGCAGCTCATTTCTCAAAATATATACATGTACAGTATTCTGCAGAAGCTACTTGGACTGGCTATTGGAATGCTGAAAGCTGAACGTCGTATGCATGGCTATTCCATATTGTAATATCCCAAAGTTACATGTATATTAAACATTCCAAGCATTACGGCAGAGCCTCGAATATCCGGACATACAGCAAAGCTTTCAGCAAAAGAATAATTAGCATTGCAACACATACAACATGTATTGTTTTTGCCTTTCCTGTATGTACGAATGTACATACTACTGTGTTTTCCCACTTTTCATTAAAATTTACATACATTCATGCAGAACTGTTTTAATGTGGTTTAATATTCGACTAGTCCGGATAATCGAGGCTCTACTGTATTTAATTTTAAAAGTGTCTATCTGTCAACCTGTGCTAAGGCCCAAATGCAAAATAAAATTCTTTTTCATCTTGCATCAGTACTTTTTTGAAGCTCAAGTTCACTAAAATGAGATCAAAAAGTCCATTTTACTTCATTTGGGTTGGCAATGCTGCAGGTTTCTAACTGAAAGATGACATCTGGAAGAGCATCTTTCTCAAAAGAGCAGGATATGCTCATAAACATTGTTGGACAATGTATAAAGGCTTGCATTTTTGCTCTCAACAGCTATCAGACCCAAACTGTAATGCCGTTGAAAACTCGCTGTTTCACATAATTTTAACAGCAAGTAGCAACTGAGTAAAGATTGAATTGCAACTTTAAAATGTTTGGTGGTGGGAATGACATGGCCTTTATCCTCTTATGCTTATTGTCTCACCTAACCCAACCTCAACCAGGCAATCACTGCAAGCCTCCCAGCCGTTAGGAGCAGCCCATTCTCACATAGTGCATTTATTTCTGATGCACTCTTCAGCAAGAGGCAAATCGACATTCACTTGGTATTCACTGCTCTTCGGGTACCATTCTCGTCCACCGAGTCAAAAAGCTCTCGATGATTAACTGGAGAATAAAGTGCGCTACATAGCCCCAGCAGAATATGCTCGCGCCCCCATCTTCAGAAGCCTGAAGAAGGCTGGCAAGGGCGGCACAATCAATTCAAGAATTGCGAGAGATCCATTGCCTCCTTAGCAGCGAGTCCTCCATCATCATGCATAATAGATCGACGTAAGAGCACTGTCAGCACTGGCGCGCATTTGCAGCACAACCTTCAGGAATGGAAATGGATTGCCGGGAAAAATCAGGACCAACTCTGGAACAGGTCTTCCAATCACCATCAGCGTTTCTTGGTATTGGCTCGCAGTACTAAACTGAAGCCTGGAACGTTTTAGCTTCCAACTATATTTTTCTGCGTTGGTGGCTCGCATGGAAGAAGGGGGGATCCAGAAGAAGGGGGATCCAGAGGGAAGGGGGGGATAAACACCCCTCGAAAAATAGAGGCCGTAAGCCCCATATTATATTTTATTTTTTCTTGCCTTGGATCGATGCTTTTGATACACTCGAAAAGCTGATGCAGAAAAGTGCGTTATATTCAAGCTGTTTCCCCGATACAAAGATGGAAGAGAGAAGTGTGTTTAGGGTGAGCGTGTGGGGGTGGAGCTGCTTCAGGGGATCCGTGGCAGTGGCGCAAGGAATAGGAAAACTTCCAGAGTGGATTGCCATTCTAGCATACGAACCATACAGCGTTTTCTTTCATATCATAGCCCCACCCCTTCCTTCCCTCTTCCTTTTTCTATAACTTCATATCCTTTCACCTGTTTTCTAAGATGTGCTCTACATCCTCTTCTGCACTCTCTTCCTTTCCTTTAAGTTTCCTTCCCTTTATAATTTTCACTTCTTATCCCTCCATCACTCATCCCTCCCTGAAATGGGAGTAGGGATGGCCATGTGATCACCATGTAAAGTAAACAATGTTTATTCTCATTAGCCTGGATGTATTTCATTTTCAACTTCACCTTTGACTCCTGCCAGAACCTCTGAACTTTCACAATGCCTTTAAAGTTATTATTGTTTGCTCCCATGTATGTCATCCTACGTTTATCATAACCCCAGTGGTGAATCCAACGTGGATGGTACATACAGATAAATTACATCTGCTGTCCCAACAAAAATGTAACTTTATTTCGTGGTACACTGTATATAATGTATATATGTATATTAATTTCTGGATCAGCTACTGCACCCTCTCGTCTTCTTTGTCTATAGCACTGCTCCCATCCAGCATCCCATCCTCCCATCTAGCATCCATTGCTCATACAATTTCCTTTTTGCATAATAATACAGGTCATTTCCTTTTCAAACTCATCTTCCTTTTCTCCTTACATTTATGAATCTTTACTCGTTTTTTTATCAAAATAAAAACATTGACTCATTTCTCGCACACATTCCCAGTTACCCATCCTCAAGGTACAGTACTTTCCCTTTTAACTCATTACCCATTTTTTCCTTTCCGTTTTTTTCTTGGCCACCATCCATCCTTCCTCAATTTCATCCACTCAATGTTAGAGATCAAATGTCTCCTTTAAATAAAAAACAGATCAATCCCCAAGAAGACTCGCGATGCAAAACTCGCAGCAATGGTCTGTTGGCGAGGAAGTGAAACCACTGCAATTGTGTTTCGACAGAGGTCCTAATCCATCTTTAAGCCCCTGGGGCCTGTGCTTCACGCATAACATGGCCAGCCGTGGCCTCTGCGGATCTTCACATCCCAGAGCATTATGGGTTTCGATGGCCTCAGTTGCTTCAAAGATATTTTGAGCTTGTTAATGTTCCATGACCAGCATTGGTGGATGGTTTTGCATGGAAAGCTCATACACACTTTGGACCATCAGGGGCGAGTACAGTGACATGTAAAGAAATAGTTGCAATATGGTCCACTGCTCGGATTGCTTACCAGGACAAGATCTTAAAAGGGATGTCGGTGGGATTCTGTCCCATTCCACAAAAAATATACAAGTATTAATGTGAGCAAGTTACAAATGTATGGACTGGAAAAATGGGCTTGTTGTATGGTGGCCATGCACTAACTACAAACATGTAGAACAACTTGTACTTAGTGATTCTTATCTTACAGGGACTCTAAAAGTTGATCTCCCATCAATACCGTGCCTTGAAGATGAGTCCTCCATCGTGCATCTTGCTAATAATGATTAAGGCCCATTGAAAGTGCGTTGTGACTTTGGGGACACCCTGCATAAAATTAACAAACAATTTCTCCTTTCCTGATCAACATATTAAAATAATTTTTTTGTAAACATTAACAGGGACTTGCGTTTTATGGGATGTGCTCTTTGACAACTTAGGGAAATGTATATGATATTAATAAAAACAATAATTATGTTTGACCTTTTATTTTGCTTTTTGGGCGATAGATGGCAGCACCTGCCGTCTGAATAGGAATATAAGAGTTACTGTCGTTGCCAAAATAAAGAATATCTGGAAAAATTCTAAAAACTAAATGGCTTTTCATTTTATATAGCGTATCAGGAACTTGCTATCAATATAAACTTTGAATTAAAACATTTAGTTTCATTTGAAATTATCATATCTGTACTAAATTATCAAAATTCAATTGCAAAAAATCTCTTTAAATGGGCCTTAATATTCTACATTTGTAAAAAATGTATCGTGGAATACAACAGCTTGTATTTGGTGCACAAGTACAGTACATGTACATACCTTTGTGGAATAGGAGTAGCGACAGGGCGGTTTCCCAAAGCAAGCAATTACGGAATGAAAACGCACAATTTAAGATAATGAATTGATTGCTGGCTAAATTACGAGTCGATGACAAATGCGCCACGAAGCCCAAATTGCAAATAAAATATTTGCATTTCAGCGCATGCTTCGCATTCCATGCCGTCGCAAAGACCATTTGCATTAAAACGAGACTGTACTCAGAAATGGCATTCCTAGCCATAATCGAGAAAATAAATTACATATAGTTGGCTCGGGGTGGGGTGGGCGCTTATAGCAGTTCATAATGCTGCAAAACGCAATAAGCGGAATTTTGAAGAAGACAGAAATGGAAGAACGATTTGCAGTCCACACAACCAGGGCCCTTTTCCTCCGCTGCTCTAAGGGAAAAAATGAAATTAATTTCCTGTTTGTGCAAATTTGGCCAAGTCGTTAGATCGTTCACATGGATACCGGGTCCCGGCTTGGCAGCGCCATCTATCGTTACCCAAATCGGGAATTACGAGTGGGGATGGAGAGGCATGGGGGCATGCGATGGTATTTACCCGAAAATAAGACCTAGTCATAAAATAATCCACACAATAGGCACAACAAAGTATGCAAACAGCAAACGAGTAAGTGCTTCAAAGTTCATCTGTTATTATGCTGACATAGCTAATGTAGCAGCTGCAAAGAAACAACTGCAAAATTCACTGCCAGCCTACGCGCCCTTAGGAGAAGCCAACTTTCCCATGGTGTTCGGCGAAGCAGGGCATAATGCATAGAGCACAGGATGGTAATGCAGGAAATCCTCGCAACGATAATCATGAATATTCGATAAATACAATCCACTACCTTTATAAAATTGCCCCGGAGGGATAGTGCTCAGATAATGGATGTTTTGCTTTTGTTTTGGATGGGGAAAATGAATTATTTATATCCAATTAGATCTCGTATCTAAGAAACGTCGCATCCCTTCATCACGGCGATCCCTTTTTTTTTTGCAAAAATAATATACCAGCATATTTTGCCTAAAACGTCAAATGCATTGTTTACACGCATATTAGCCAAACAATCGATTTAATTACATTAAATATTATGTATTTAATATGTTCAACAACAAAAAACAATGTTCTCAACCTTCTCCATGCATGCATACAAACATACCTAGTCTATCCGGCAGAAACTCATTTTGATCCAAAAGTGACATTGGCCCAAACACAATACAGAGATCATATTAATCAAGATTCTGTGAAAAACACCACCACCAGCAAGTCTCTAATCTCGGGGAATGACTGATGAAAAAGGACTCCGTCGAAATTGCGCCCGATTGATTAACCGGCATGCAATTGTGATAGCCAAGCTTCGGATTCTGCTCATAATTAAGCGCATTTCGGAGCGCGAAAGAGCAATTCAGCAAACGCAATAAACCCATTAAAAAGGCCAGGCTGGCAAGGTACTGATGAGGAATGACTAGCCTCTTGATTGCATCTTAGATGTTCAATGCGCATCAACAGAGTTACGTTTGTGGTGGTGAAGTGCAAAACGAAACAAAAGTCTGAACTGCTCTAGACATGACATCCCATGGAAGAGATTACCCCATCTGTTTGGGTATAGCTAGGGCACGAGATGCAGAATTAGGGAAAATTGAAGTCCATGGAATATGTGTTTGGTGATGTGATCATCAACAAGATGTCATATGACCGCGAAGTTTGTTTGCTGACATTAAGGAGTTTTCCACGTGTCCGCATTGCAAGACATTGCGAAAAGGCAGTCTAATTGTGTCTAATTTGTGTCCATCCATCCGGTGATCAAGAAAGCAATTTGCTAGATGAAATAAAGTGAGGATATCACCTACAATCATTGCAAATCACCTCCGAGGTTCCCCCAGAATGAAATTTTCAACTACCTCGTGACGTATGGACTATACCCATTACATTGACGTCCCTTTTCCACTTCTTAAGGCTGCTCGAAAGTGATTTTTCGAACCTAATTTTGGACAGATATGATAATTTCTAATGAAACTAAATGTTTTA
>JAQFYZ010000886.1:0-31168 GCA_034695085.1 Cylindroiulus punctatus
AAAGTGGCCAAGATGGCGTCGATTTTGGCCCACTTAACGCACGTAACGTCCCCAACTTGGGAACATAAACGGGGCATCATACGAGTCAGGAAGATATGTACGTGTGTACGCATGAAAAAGTTTTTAGGAATTCCTGCGAGATTTTTTTTATGAGATGCTATGAACTCAGTAGCGATAAATTTAATATCAACAACGAATTTCGATCTAATATATATTGCCATCCCATCGATTTTTATGCACAAATTCCGAAGAACTTTTATTAAAATTGCATCCCAAGTTCTTCGAGTGCAAGTGCTGCATCCTACACAGGGACAAGAGGAAGAAATAGGTCCATGACATTTTCACACTAAATGCCCACTAGATTTTTCGTTCAAATACAGAGTGAGTCAGAAATGTGTCCCTTCGCAGCATGGGAGAGAAGCATCAGTGAAGCCTGAGCAGCGTTGTGCTCGTGAACATACAGTGCATAGTCCAGTACTGTTAGTGAACTGTTGCTGGGACTATAGTGCATAGTTTTCGTTTTCAAATTTCATTTTCATGAATGTGCAACATGAAACGGAAAATCAATGTGTTTTTAAAAGTCAAAACCCAAATGCATCCTGGGTTTGAATATAGGGAACTTGACGAGGAGACTGAAGGAGTGAAATGATGTAAGCCATGAATTAGAAGTGAAATAATCTTGTCAGGCCCAGTGTGCGCGATCAGACCCTGTGCTCCAAACTGGCGTCATAAAACCGCCGTTAAGCACGCAAACGCGTCGTTAAATTTGCATTTGTGCGGCGATGTTATGCAAATATCGTAAATATGGAAGTAATCCCCCTCCACGCCGGAGTCTGTCTAAATTTATGCAAATATCCGAGCCCATAAAATCAAACGTTACACAAGGTAGGGAGGTTAAGAAATCCCCTTTATATCACGCGTAGTGCCTCGTAAATTGAACCGCAAATTTCAAACATGAGGTAATAAAGACGTCACGTTAGTGCCGAAGAGAAACAGAATTCAAACTGGTGAACCTGAATACCAACATCGCATGAAATGGCGAGTTATGGTGGGAAGTGGTGTGCTAATTAAAAGGATGCTGGATTGCAAGTAGGGGTGAACAGCGAGAAATAGTCAGAATCAACGTGATATGAAAACTAAACGTTACAGTACATATCGGACAAATTATTCCGATGATAGCGGCGGATTAACACAGATTTGCGTCAAAGCTCATTTTCAATTACAGTAACATACAGCATACTGTTAGAATCCAGGGTTCATACTCAAATTTATAAAGTCATCTCCCTGACTTTCCCTGACCAACCCGAGTAAATTTCACTGACTTAAAAAATTGTGTATTCATACAGGGTGTTTTTAAACTTTTTACATGTATAATGTAAAATTATTCGAAAACTATATTAGATGGAATAATCGCATTTGTGTGGTATGTTTATCACTCTCTAGAGGATAAACATGTGTAAGATGTTTTCAAGGTGCAGCAACCCACAACCTAGCAGCCATTAACCCTAACTTTCAAAAATTTTAATAGAACCACATAGCGTGTGACACCTAAAACGACAGCCCATAAAATATCAGGACTTTGGTGAAAACAGAATTGAATTTGGCCT
The DNA here is from genome assembly GCA_034695085.1 of Cylindroiulus punctatus. Classification (NCBI taxonomy): domain Eukaryota; kingdom Metazoa; phylum Arthropoda; class Diplopoda; order Julida; family Julidae; genus Cylindroiulus; species Cylindroiulus punctatus. The sequence continues at coordinate 1,608 of JAQFYZ010000886.1, forward strand.
ACCCAATCACTCGTTACGCTCCATTTTTTTCAAACTTTTTCAAACTTTTTGCAAAAAAGAAAGCAAAAAAGTGAACCGGTTTTTGCAAACAAAAGGAAAAAATAAACCGATTTTGGAAAAATTTTGCAAAAAGGTGGACAGGACAATTTTGCTTAAAAAGTAACCAATTTTTGCGAATTTGTTTTGCAAAAAAAAGGCTTTCTCTGCAGCCATCCCCCTATGTTCTAGTTACGCCAATGGGCATTGGCCATGTGATTTTAGTGTGGACAAGAGGGAAAAAGCGAGTACATTTTTGTAAATCATTGGGAAAAAAGAGGGGATTAGGTGGCTATTGCAGAATAAGCTAAAATCTTTTTGCATAGCAGCAATAGTGTGGATTTCTTCAATATTTTAGGGTGAGGGGAGGTGTAACAGACTATATAAACTGACTGATTTACCAGCAAACATCATAGTTTTCCCTAACTTTCCCTGAATTTGCAACAAAAACGTGATTTTCCCTGACTCTTTCCGGCCATTTTGCATTTCCCTGACTTTCCAGGTGCGTATGAACCCTGGAATCACGATTCTTCATTGTTTCACTTATTATTACCATCAAAAAGATATGTCTATGTCTCGGAAAGTGGTGAACAGCAAATTCAACCATGCCAAGTATTGAAATCCACTTCATGTAGCCAGAATCGTTGGAAACGACATTTAACATTTGAATTGAGAACTAAATATCGTACCTACATCTGTATGCGCCCACCACATGGCATTTAGATAGAGCTGATTGTGGGGGCAATTTGTAGTCCAGGAAAATGTAATGCGATAAAAACGACACTAGAGAACCTGGCGGGGAGCGATTGAAGCTCGCATCAATAGGAGCCAACAAAAGCCCCATCTGGTGAATAATTAGGCGAACAGAAATAGGACACGAGCAAAACGTTAGGGGGAAAATAAGGGGCTAAGGGCGGGTCGTCGTTTACGTTGTTGACCTTGCCCATTAGGCGCATTTTGAATTTCCCAATTGAAAAGCTGGGCTCGGCACACCTCCAGATCCGTTTATAAATTGAAAGGTTTTACTTTTGCATAGCTCATGAGCTTTCCTAATCTCATTAGCCCCGTCCTTTTCTAATGGATTTTTGTGTCCCAGAAATCCAATTATAAGGTAAATCAGAGCCCGTTTCGGAAACGGGGAATTTCGGCCCAAAAAATGCAGCCTTTGAATTACTGCCGTTGCCATGGCAGCAGCGAGGGGGGGCTGACAGGGGGGGCTGAATGGAGAAAATGATGAAATCCACTTCGGAGAAAGGAAAGGGGGGCAAACAGCCATACAGGTGTCCTTTTTACGAGGCCCCTAACAACGGCGCCCTCGTTCGTTCCCCGGGCATTTTCAAGACACGCCAATTAGATGAAATTAAAAGAAAAACGACAACACGACGTGAAGGAGAAGGAAAGCATGGGGGAAAAAAGGGGGACTGGGGATATCGAGCGGCAAATACTTTATTATTACTTAATGGGCAAATAAAAAATGATGGACTACGAGTCTTAATGTCTGATAAAATCGGATACAATTTGCGAGCTATCCGCGGGAATTAAGGCATTGCTTTCGAGCGAAATTATCGTTGTCGGATTAATTAAACTTCTTCGTAATATTAATAACAATATTAATTAGGCAGAATTCGCTTTCGTTTATTCGTTCTTGTGCCCAATCTAGCCAAAACCATCCTAAAATATGATTTTTTTAAATAGCTGCCCCTGAACGACGGCAATCACTGCGAGCCCACAAGCTGTTAAGAGCAAATCGCTCCTCTATAATTATGTCTATGGCGGAAGTGCAACGACATGGTGTAATGTGCTGTTTTAGCCGTCTAAGATACCTTAATCTTTAAGTCATGTATGTAACCTCCCTACATGCATTTACCTGACAGCAGATTTGCTGTGGAACATGTCACCACCAGGTGACGGACTTTGAAGCAAGTAACGTGAACTCATATATGTGTGTGTGTGTATTTGGGGGGCACAGTGCCTGCAAGGCAAAAGTGAACTCATATGTCTAATCTTGCTGTAAGGGAGTTTTATTAAGGCCCATTGAAAGTGATTTTTTGCAATTGAATTGTTAAAATTTTGGACAGATATGATAATTTCAAATGAATCTAAATGTTTTAATTAAAAGTTTATATTGATAGCAAGTTCCTGCGCTATATAAAATTAAAAGACATTTCGTTTTTAGAATTATTTCAAATTATAGATCTCTTATATTCCCATTCAGACGGCAGGTGCTGCCATCTATCGCTCATAAAGCAAAATAAAAAGTCAAACGTAGAATTATCGTTTTTATTCAATTCATATGCATTTCCACAAGTAGTCAAAGAGCACATCCAATAAAACGCGAGTCCCTCTTAATGACTACACCAACAACAACAAAATATTTTAATATGTTGATCAGGAAAGGAGAAATTGTGCTTCGCAATTTTGTGCAGGGTGTCCCCAAAGTCACGACGCACTTTCGATGGGCCTTCAGCAGATGATTCTGGACGTTTTGGAACATGCCACCACCGGGTGACAGACTGAAGCGAGTAATGTAAACTCACATGTCCAAGTACACACAACCACGTACAAATGGCACAAATGACTCTTCGGATTCACGTCTCCTTACTTCGACACACCTTGTGTCCTCCTCGTACTCTGTGCCTTTTAGTACAACTTTATCCAACATACCGCCGTTCTGGAACACGCTAGCAGTGATTGCTCACCATCGGGCGACATGTCACCCTCGAGATACAAAACTTTTCTCATTTGAGCATCGGTGGCGCTTCAAGGGCTGGCCAGCCATTTTCTCCATGCGTCATGTCCGAAAGAAAAGAGTTGACCCTCTCGAGTCATAATCAACTGGGCCGGTCAACACGACGAGTGCTTAAAGGCGATTAGGACGCCTCGAAGTAATGTTATCTTAAGAGAGTAATTCCGAGTCAGTCGGTTGGCCTTACGCGATATATGTGCCATAATACCTTAATACGCAACGGCCCTACAACTGCATACGCCATCCTCCACCGTCGCAACTTCCTGTCTCTCCTTTCGCTCCAACCCCTTTTCCTTCCTCCTTCCATTTCTTTCCGGCCTCATTTAATTCCCATCACAGTCGAGTAGTTTCATTACTCCGTTTACTTCTAATAAACTACGCGACGAGGCCACGACAAGAAGCGCCAGAGGTGGAAGAATGGAGTCGGAGGAATCAGTCCCACCCAGAAAGGACGCAAAAAAAATAAAACGATTCAACCAAACGTGACTTTTTAGCTTAAAAGAGTCAAACGATCGCCTTTGGACGCCACGCGTACAATGGGATGCTTCTAGAAAATAGAGCTACTTCCGGTCAGCTCTTATGACTGGAAGTCGCTCTTGCTGACCAGCGAGGGGAAGTTGTGATGGACCCGTGAATGCAGCGCCTCTGATAACCATCCGTGTAACGGGATTCTTTTGGGGGAAATTGAGGGTGTATAATTAGGACGGTATCCTAATTAACAGGCAGTTCTCAGTTTACCAATCGATGGTGTAAAGCAGTGTTTCCCAACCTTTTTTGGCATACCGCCTCCTTTTCGAAAAAAGATTACTCACCGCTGGAGTAGAAAGTGCTGTAATAACGTCGATAGTAAGGCACCCTGTACAGCTGTAACACGAATCCATCTATAGTCGTCCCAAATAACGAGCGGAAAAAATGGCGTCGTTCAGACCAATAGGATGCCATTTCCTGTTTTCGATTCATTTATCCAGGTCGCCGCAAACAGCGCCAATGAGCGGAGGCTCGTGAGAGGGAGGAGCCTAAGCTGGTGCCCACTGCCAGAAAGCGCTTTAGCCAATAAGAGGCCAGCCCTGCAGTGGAAGGCCCAGGGTCGCGCATGAGGCTTATTGGCTCGTTCGTGAGCCCTCTGTAGGACTCCGATCACCGAGAAGGACCAGGGTCGCACGTGCGGGTTGATTGGCTCGTTCGTGGCCCCCGAACGTTCAAGGTGTATACGCTACGGTTCCGGGTACCGAGCTCACGCATGCTTCGTCCACCACGGCAAGTATGGTTCTGGCAGCCATTTTCCTTTCTCCAACTACTGTTGGTTCTGAATAGCCAGGACGAATGTATCGATAAGCCAATTCTCTGTATTTGGCTGTCAAAATTTCCGCTCATTATTTGGGACGACTAACTATAAATCACCTTTGTTTGATTTGATTGGTTTACTTGTTTCCTACGGAGGGCTCAAGGAAGAGCCAATAAACCGCACGTGCGGCCCTGTGCCTATCACGGCTGCATTTCACGGTGCACCTTCGACCACCAGATTTCGCACATTATTGCGAGTATTGTCCACAAGGGCGTATCCAGTTGCGGTCCTTGGATGGGGGAGGCCAAAAGGGCTACTGTGGGTGTTAGATAATGACTGAAGTGACGGTTATTAACACAAACTATTTATTTCTTTTACACGAGTAGCAATGACTCCCCAGAGCATCAACAGTTTTTTGTTCATTTGTTTTTCCCAGCATGCCCCTGGCTTCCCTTCACACCACGGCTCGTCTGCTCTACTGCTGGTTCCCCACAGCTACAGCTAAAATGAAAAAAAAATTCGCCCTCATGTAAATTCTGGGCCATTTGTCTACACTTGGTGGGAAGGCCACACCATTTCTTCTTGTACTATTGCTACCTGAAAAGTAAACCATGAAATCTTCTGATGGAAACTGGCCCTTGTTTATCCAGTGCAGCTCACTAACTCCTAGGATATCAATGTTGTGCTGTAGTATGAACCATTAATATTTCACGTAACATTTTCTCACAAGTATTTTTTTCTACCTGTTCAGATTGGGCCATAGCGTATTAAAACGTGTTCCCTCTAATGATTGTTTCACTAATTATTGCTTTCTTTCTCGTGTGGCCTCAGTTGAATATAATAATTGATGTGCTGACGATAAAACCTTGTAATTGCAAAACTACTTTCCAGGAGAAGCAAAACTACAAAACAAAGGAAATGTGACCCAATGCCAACTAGAGGACAGTAGGATGCAGTGCCATCACAGTGCCACGTGTGACAAAACACGTGGGAGTAAAAACGCTAATTCAATGCCCTCGTTCAAAATTAGTTCAATGTGAACCCTAGATGGCGCCCATGTTTTTAGACGCTGTCTGTACTACATCAGATGGAGCAAAAGGGTCCTGAATCAGCGGCCATGATTAGGCATTTTCTAGTCGCATTCAAGTTCGAGCTTCGTGCCCACTATCATTGTCATAACCCCTTTTAACACCCGATTAAATAAAGCGTCGTAACAAGGGGGAAAGAGAAAAGATTGATGAAAACGAAGATGAACGCTGCTCTTCAACAAAAGCTGTCAAATGTGGTCGATATTTGATTAATATTAGCCCCCATGTGACGCCGGATATCTAGGGCGGGGAGACGCTCTCGTCCCATATGCAGCCACTATGTGACCCATGTGGTCTTTTTTTTATTTTTTTTTTTTTCAAAGTCGAGAGGGATCAGTGCTGTTGGTGTTGGGGAATTAAATTTTGAGTCATGCTCGGGTCATTATCGCACTCCGTCCTGTTTTGCTAACTCGCTCGAGTAGATCCTTAATTTCCTCCTTCAAAATATATTTATCAAACATGACACTGAGCACCAGTCCAACTTTTTGGGTAAGCACTAAGAGGACTTATCGCTGCATTTTACTAATGATCGATTTAAGTTCTCAGTCGAACAGCTAGAACTGTGAACTTGTAAGCTGTCCTCGCGAACATTGCTGTACAACAAAACTTGGTTGGAGAATCGAATATATAGTCACTGAACCATGTTAACCACCTTGGAATTCAGTGTTTGTAATGAGGATTGGATGTGTATTGGTATCACACATCCTATCCTCATTACAAACATTTATTTTTAAAAAGAAGAATTGTGTCTATGTAGAGAAAAGCAAATGTGTTTCAATCATACTGTAATACCAAATCACCTATCAGTATTAAGCAAAATTTCACAGGAAACTACAGTTTCTCATTGTAGAATACCACTCAAAGTTGTTCGCAGTCTGAAGTCTCTTCAGAAATTGCGCTTATCACCGATTACTCTTTGGTCACCTGATAGCAGTCGCCATCTTTAAGTTTCTCCTAATTACACGTAGATGCGAGATATTAGTTTATGAATATTTTGTATTGGCCTTGAAAGGACTGGCGTTTTAACTGCATCGTAGTTATTTCTGCATGCACCCGTCGCATTTGCATATGCTTTTCATCGATGTACTGCAAAACTGCGAAAATCCAAAGACAGAACAGGAGATAGAAACCAGTAAAATTCAGTTCCGCTGGATTGTTTCAGAATACGTATATTTGTATTAATTGCGCGTATTGTTTGCGAAGCAGAACTGCATTAGCTCTTAAAGCGTTTTGTTGCAAATGCCAAATTAGCATAATCTGGTGGAGCACGTTGCACGATAAAAATAATGCTAAATTGGTATAAAGTGCATCCCTCTACCGTCTTCGCCCATATCGTGCCCTATTTCTCTTAAATCATTTTTATATAAAGCAGCCTTTGGCGCCTTTTGGAGAAGAGGGAAAATGCGATACGTCACACTGCGGTGCAATGATTAAAACTTTCCAAGTTATAAAAGTTGTTCGCTCTCACCTCCCAGACAAACTCGGTACTACCAGCTTTTTATGGAAGAGATTAAATTAGGTGCGAGTTTATGCAAAGTAAAGTTAATGCAGCGGAGGGGAGATGGAGTTTTTTAGTAGCATTTTATCTCCTTCTCCAATGCCCTTTAGGTTATGTGCATTTGATAATATTGCACATTCAAATTGCGAATTAGCCTATGCCTCCTCTCCTTTTTTTAATATCGCCGTTAATTGGAAAAATAACTACAGTCCCGATTCACACATCTGATGGCAAAAAAAAAGCTGAGCAAATTCGCTAGCCTATTCGAGTGGAAAATGTCAAATATGCAAATTGCTATTTGCTTCGAGGAAATTGGATGAATTTGTGCGGAAGTGAATCCCCGCCATGTTGCCAACAACATCATTAAGCGTACGGAGGGGACCGTCATTTTATACCCAGTTACGGCAATCAAGCAGCAAACTGAAATCTTATTTTATCACACGAAAACGCGTCCTAGAATATCCTGCGAGCCCTGCAGGAGGTACCATCGACCATTTACTCGATTATCCAACGTCTCCTATTCCCTTTACATATCCCAAATAGTCAACGCGTTTGAATCTCACGCCTGCACAGGCCCAAATTACTTAGATAATCTGATGCTTCGGGAGCAACCCTAAAAGTTGGTGAATATGGAGGAATCCCTGATTGACTCACTTAAGTTTTCTTCCCTAAAGACCCCTAACAAATTTCAAAACGAACTCTTCCTAGTCCCAACGCCACTGTACGGCACTTTGGACAAGCCAATCTGCATGGAGCTACCTGAGGGGTTGAGGGGGCAACCTGGTAAGGCATGGCTGTTGAAAAAGGCGCTCTACGGACTCCACCAAGCAGGGCGCTGCTGGTGGGGCACCTTGCAGGAGCGACTTCAGCAACATGGCTTCGTCCCATTTGAATCCTGCGAGTGCGTATACCGGTATGAGTGGGATGCGCTCCTCATGGTATACGTCGACGACATTCTGGTTTTCGCCAGAAACAAACAAGCCCTCACAGACGTCCGACGTAAACTGACTGGAATTTTCGAAATGACAGATCTAGGCCCCCACGACTACTTTCCTGGGAATCCCCTATGGCAGACCCCAATAAATGCTATACTGGAAGTTACATCCTCGTATTGAATTTAACTGATTGTCATCCACTGCACTGCCATCCTCAACGGCAACGCAGACTATGTCCAACAAAGATAGCTACACATTCGAGGGTTGAGGGTTTGGATTCTATACAAATTCGCGTTTAATAAGGTATTACGCAAAAGATAACCATAGCATTTCCTGCAACAACAATGTGTGTGTGTGTGTATGAGGCTTGAGCGTGCAAGGCCTATGAGGCTAAATGGCACCCGAACAGCAGACGTAAACATATCAACAGCAGCGTTGCGAAACAACTGCGAGAAGGAAACAAGCCGGAAGTAGCAAACAAGCACGTCGAAGAAATCAAATATGAGAAGGGACTGGGACGGTCGTGGCCGATTTGGAAGGGGAACTGACCTCGACATTCGCCCAAGGGCTGTGGAAACCACGAAAACCACAGCGAAGCCAGCCGACCCAGGGAGCGAACCCCAGATCTCCCGACCGCAGCCGGAGACGTTAATTATATGACCAACCTGCTCGGTGCAACAACAATGAAATGAACCAACACCCATAAGATTCACATTCTAAATTTTCACCCGTGTCTTTTTCACCAATCATTTATACCAGCACGTAGCGACGAGAGAAAACCCATAACTTTGAAATTAAGTTTAAATCATTCCTTCACCGTGATTCACAGGAGGCCAAACTACGAGAATCTAAAGTAGGTGTTACTCTTCTTTAACCCAAGATCTGAAATATGGCTTTTGTGCGTGGAGAGTGAACTTTCTAAAATGCATGGTAAATAGTACAGTACTGCTCGCTCCAAAAGGCAGTTTGACTCGTTCTGTAGATATATTAGCTCTGGGTTCAACACGTTCGTTTATCACATTATCGAGACACCATGGGTCCGAAAGCGATATTTCCTTTTGTTCTTCCGCACCAATGGAACTCAATTCGAGAGGGAAATTATAAAGTCCAATGGGTGTACCGGAGCAAAATCTATAGAAGCTCTAAGGATTTTGTGCACTGCGAAAGGGAGATTTGAATCAAAATTGTCCTCTGATTTTTGCATGCCTAAATGCGAACCGAAAATGCATCCACCTTCCTTGCAACGACATGAAGTGCAGCCAAAATATAAATAAACTAGAAAAACAAGAAAAAGAATAAATTCTTACAACTTGGACAAGTAGCGTTGAAATATAGATTTTGCAGATTTGAAGCAGGGACTATTTTGGAGTATATCGGCAGAGATTTCTGGGCGTGCTGAAACAAGCAACCACCAGGCGACCGTACACAGTCATGTAAACTCCAGCTTCTACCGACTTGATGTACATGTACAACTGTAGTTAGAGGGGAAATGACGTACATAGTGCTCATTACAGCAGTAATGACACAGCAATAGTTGCTTTATATAATATACCACAATCATCTATAGGGATGGCTCACTTACACGTACTATTGAGGACCGGACCATGCACTTCAAGCGAAAATATACTTAAAGCTCAGCAAAATTATTTTTGAATTAATGACACATTTTCAAGATAAAATTTAATGCATACTTTTATTATTATATGATTTGTATTGTTATGATTCCAGACAGCAAATGGATGAGCAACAAAAATGACTAAGAGAAGGCTATTTCAGAAGTAAGAGCCATCAAAAGCATCCTGTCTGCAATTGAGAACCTGAAACCCACAAGGTATCAATTGATTAATGGGGTCAGAGGTTTTTTGATGACTGTACGGAAATGTGAGATATTCCTGTATTACGTTTAGAGATGCAAACTGGCCACCATGTAGCCCTAGCTAAAGGTGAACAAGTGAGATAATACAGCGGTTTCCTTAAGTATTAATCACTCGTAGAAGGTACATGTAGATAATAAATAAAGCATGGTATTCAAGCAGTCTAGACTGCTGAAGCCTACATTTGAAATGATGCATCGGTGAACAAAAAGGCATGATGCGAGTGATGAGTGATTTACTACCATACACACTGTTATATATACTACGTGCACATCAATCTGCTCAAAAGCATCTTTTTGTTACATGCCCAGTAGTGCTACAGGCAGTTTCACCCAAGAAGGTCCATCAGGTTGTTGGAGCGACAATGCAGGAAATCAATCGAAGCATTCAACCATGCAGACTCAATTTCTTATCAACACATTCTACAGCCAAGCTCACCTCGAGTCAACCTTCTTCCTCAATTACCACTGCGGTTAATCATTTTTATGAATCAGCAAACCCTGGTCGAACAGCCCCAACATCAGTAACCAGGCAATTAGCACAGGGTGGTGACCCATTTCTGAGATCCAATATTTAGGACTTTTTAGATTAAATTTTAGGACTTTTTAGGACTTTTAAAAGTGACATTTTTAGTAGTAGTCAACAGCTTCCTGTTGGTAAGAAGGTAGGGGTGGTCTTTGTTACACAAGTGTTGCCAAGGTCCTGAAGTCCAAGGAGCAAAGTGCTTCCTGGAGACTAATCGCTTTTTGACCTGGTTGCATGTTCCCCTATTATTAGTTAACCCCTTCCTTTGTTGCTGGTCTAGGAAAACGCTTAACCACAAAGGGGGTCGAAAGGTCAGCAACGGTGCCAACCTGTGGCTTCAAGTTCTACCAAGTTTTTCCCTGACTCTCCCTGACCATTCCTTTTGAAACACTGTAATTAACAACAATTCTTCAATTGCTGTGGAGCGCATTTAGGACTTTTTTTAGGACTTTTAGGACTTGGTCGCCACCCTGTTAGCAGCCCCTGATGGGAATTCAGGTGAATCTGCACGAACACGTGTTATTGGGGGGATAGGCCAGCTTCCCAATTATTCGCCACCTTCCTTCTTACCCAATCGTAATCGCCTTAAAATAAGATTTCCACCAGCCCCTCTCGTCGGTTCATTACACATCCCGGGCTTGTATTTGGCAATCCAACGACCGGGGGTGGTAGCTCACTCTCTCTTCACTCTTTTCGGACCTGACAGCTGCGCAACAGAGATAACGAACAATGAAGATGGATGACTCTGGATGCACAGGGCCCCACTCGTGCGACTCTGGCTTACATTGAAAACATGCAAATGGCGAAGAGACTTCCGAGCCACTCTACTTAGGCCGAGCCAACCTTTTTTCACACGCAGCCAACTTTCCACTTTCCCCATCCATCAATTACAAGCTGCGAAGCTTAATAAAGTGGAATTTCGGAGGCTGGAAATCAAAACCATTCTGGAATTGGCCAATGAATCACCAGAACGCTAGGCGGCCAATTAACGCCGTTGCCAGAATTTGCATATCGACTGAGGAAAATCCTCCTTCGCATCCACGAGAAGAAAAAGCATCGCGGTGCCTAAAAGCATCCTCGTTTGACTCAAGATGTTGCGCTGCGAGAAAATGAAGGTGACACTATGGAACATTCCCCGGTGCAAATGACCACAAAATACACTTCCTTCAGGGCCTAAATGATAAGTTTAAGTCGAAATTGGCCACAATTGAACAATTAATTTCGCATCGACGAAAAAAAAACCGATGCAATATAAAACAGATTCAGCCATTCAGGTGAAGGCATGGTATCAGATCAGTGATCTCGGACTGCTGCGCGCTGAAGAGTGTGGCGAGTTGATGGTTTGTCGAGGTTTCCACGATACTGGGTCAGGAAAGATTAACTACTCACTGCTATTCCTCAGATCATCTACTCCTCACAATCCTAACTTTTTTATGAAATGGGGCCCAGCACGCTGCATTATGCATGGCCATGGTTTGTAAATACCTCTTCTATAAACAGTCCTCGGAGATGATACACGCAATCTGTTGAATGAAGAGATTTTGAGCGAAATATGCATGTAGCTGAGGGATGCTCGTCTTTGTCGTTCAACAATTGCGAAACTAATCCTTCCGAGGACCACCAGTGGCGTTTGCAACGACGACTCAGTGGGTCATTGAAGAGTCCCATTCTATATATGCCCTATCATGGCTTTTAGAAAGGGGTAAGATAGCTTCACCTGAATTGATGATTCAGTACTACAACACTATATACGCGACTCGTATCATCTATTTTTATTTACATATTAACATCGTTAACAAATAGTACAAAAATACTAGTATAACTGATAGTGCTTGGGGAAAATCCCATTTGAACTTAATTCACGTATTAACATCACACAAATATCACCTGACATTTGCAACCTCAGGAAAACATGCATGTACGTGTAAGTATACAGAACCCGATGAAATACAGAAATGTACGTTAAATATAGAGAAAGAAAAGACATCGTAGGGCCATGACTGGTAGTATAGAATGTAAAGTATTTATTCTCAGTCAATTTCCTCGGAGAGGCACAACGTTTCGGCTATCAAAAGCCCTCTTCAGGTGCTATACATGTAAGACAGAGATAAATGATTTTACAATGGCGTGAGCCCATAGATACAATGCGTAGAATTATAATAAAATTAAATAAAATAAAAAACGTGAAGTGCGTTAAATATGCAACTGACAGTTACGTCAATACGGAGAGGAATTGGATCAATTTCCTAATGAAATGTGTAATGGGGAAGTTTTTGACGTTTTTGACAAATTTACTTAGTTAACCAGTTATGATAACCAGTTAAACAACTTTATAGGTAACCGATGGAAGTATGTGGGTAGATGGTAAACAGCGATACCTAGAACAACCCTTAGCAACAATGGATTCAACAGATGAGAGCGAAGGAATACATGTAGGTCTAAAACAAAAGCGGATTCGTTTCACGTACCCTCCAGAGTCCGTGGGCCGATACAATCCCTCTAGGGACCAAACATGGTTGTTGGATAAGACCACAATTGCCCGCACTCATCCGCAGCATCCACCCATTGATATGATGTACGACACCATGATTCCACCCCACTCGATTAAGGAGGTTCTCTTATTTCGTGTCTTATTTATTTCCACCTCTGATGAACGTCTTTTCCCCCAACCATCTTTTTTATTTCCCTCGGAATGGCAAGCAGTTGCACCAGGAGCCACACGATACAGGGGTGTTAATTTTCCAAATGCATTTCCTTCCCATCTTTCCGTGCTTAATGGAAACAAATGAGGTGCGCCGCAGAGGCCATCAATAACGCCACCTAGGAGCAAACAGCGATTTCTTGCTTCCTGCAATATGGATCCAGAAGGGGAAACGAAAGCCAGGAAGAGAACCTGGAGAAACTTCATCCGAGACAAACGAGAATGAAGCGCCATCTATAATACATCGTGTTCCATGCAATCAATTCAGTAAACATTAACGTTGAAAAATACACTTCTGCTGCCAGTTTTTTTATTTGTGCATTACATAGGAAAAGTACACAGCAACTAATTATAAAATAGTGAAATACAATGGAAATTTAGTGAAATTGACCGACAATATAAAAATATCTATACAAAATCGAAAGTTTTCATCATCAATACAAGAGTTGGATACATAGAAAAGCTGTTCAAATTTCTTCCAATTAAAGTCACAAGCCCTCTAAACTGCTCTCAACCAACCCAGGCAGAAAGCCTCCATTTTTCTGCTTAGTTTGATCCGGGCTCTCAATTGAAGCGAAATAATTACTCATCCATCGCAGAGCCTCATTTAGAGGGTACATAAAAAAAGAAATTTTAGAAATCAATCCGCATCACTAGGTCGCCCCAGGTGACGTTTCTTGCGCAGGATGATATTTTGCAAAATCCTTTTTTTAAAAATGAGAATATTAAAGTAAATAATGTCATTAAAACAAAAATAAATGAATTGCGCGAGAGTACGCGGTGCGCGATGACTGCATCGAGTTTGGCATCCAGCCCAGCAGAGGCGCTGATGGCGGATGGCATGGCGCGCCTCGTCTAGTTGTTTACCGACTCCGAGGCCTAATGCCTCAAAGGCCTCCTGCAGGACGTCGACTCTCCTGGTCCCATCTCCTGCGGCACGTAGGAGCAGAGCTTCGTGCACTTCGATGCCTTTGCGCCCCACTTACGGTGGTACCAGCAAAGGTCGGATGCGGGCTTGTCGCTGGAAATCAGCACAAATTGTTTACACATCTGCTTTCTTTTCTGCCATGGAATACTATAAGACCTCCAGAATTTCTTTCGATTATATAGACACGAAAACAATCGGTTGAAATGAGATTTTGAGATACTGCTTTTTCATGTCCTTTAAATAGAGTAGCAGCAAAGGCCCGGAAGAGTTGAATCCCGAGCCAAGACTGGAGATTATTCCGCATTGATGCCCTTTCATCCGGTGGGCAAACGTCCGGGGAATCCTGGCATGGATTTGCGGAATCAGGCCACCAGTTGCTCCAGCGATCAAATCTGGTCCTCCGTCTTCCCGGCAAGCCCGACTTCATCGATCACGTTTAAGAGGCTTCCGAAGAAGGACAAACTGGAGTGATATAATTCCGTTATCTTCACCGCGTTATTGATTTCCTGAATTATTTGAGAAAACTGCGATATCTCGATTTCCTGCCGGGATTGGTTTTTGGCCCCTCAGGATGAACTGGAAGATAATTTTTGATACGTCATAAACTTTGAACCCCGGCGTGTGTCAGACGAATAATAGAATAAAAAGTCGGTCCTCCGGCAATTGAAGCGATAATTCAGCAGGTAGTAGTGCTCATTTCCGTCGCCCCCTCGGATGTTACGGACGTTAGTCCAACATTCTTTCATCCATTTCCCCATCGCCATCATTTTCATCGAAGAGGACAGAAATCCAATTTTTGAAGGCAATTCCCCCGACAATGAAATCCATCTTATAATTGTATTAATTATGGATGCACTTAGTCCATTCCGCGCATGGCAGCAGACTCCATCCTCCCAAGATCCTGCTCCAGAAGCCGCGGAGTTCTTTGAACCTAGATAGCAGAGACCCCTCGCCAACATCAGGTAGGTCGCATCGATCCGGCAAAATCAATAGCCGGGCCAACCGAAAGAGTGTGTATGGGGAAGGTGCGATCGGATTGGCGCATTAGGTCCGCCCTGGAGTGGCTTAAGCCTAGTCTCAACGAGAGTCGTCATAGGAACGAGTGCATTTTTTTGTCCCTTCTGATCTTTGATGGATGCCAGCCGCACTCCAACTGGAATTACGTGGCATCATTTGTCATCGGCAGATATTCGGCCATTCGGAGCTTCTGCTGGGCAAAAAATGCCTAACAAAAGCATCGGCATGGTCGCACAAAGGGCACAAAAAGGAACAATTGGGAGAAGTGAATTTGGCAGAGAATAGCATCCATGGCCGCTTGTTGCGTCTGATGAAACTGCAGCAGCAATCGATACAATGCTTCCGGTGTCCACTCCACCAAAACCACTCCATGGCGGCCATTATCTCCTTTTCAAAATTCCCAAATTATTCAGCCTAGCCTTCAATTAAATGCTCGACAACATTGACGAGTGGCGACAACTCGCTTCGTACATCTGCCGCCGGGGCGCGTATTAAATTGTGGCCAACGCCAACGATTTGCGAAACCGAAATTGTGGCAACGAGATCGATACGCGGACATTTTTTATGATACACGTATAATGGGAAAAAAAATTCCTACGTTACGTAACTAATGATCGTCGATTTGTCAGTTTGCAACAGCTGCTCGCATTTCCGATGAAGATACATTGAAAATTGCGATAAACTGAATACGCGAGTTATTACACTGGGGAATTACACATGTACATGCATGCTCTATCAAATGAGAAAGGACAACACGATTACACCGAATGTACCGACATAAATAAATGCATTGTTTAAAATGTTAAAAAGTTTGAAGCTCAAAAGTTCCTGATTTGTATATTCATCAGGATTCTCCCATTCACTCCAATTTTGGAGCACGGAAAAAGTACAAATGTTGAACCTTTAGGGTACAAATGCTTTGAAATTATATACACACCCTATGGGTATATACTGTATGTTCATCGCATGTGTACCCTTGACATGTGTTCCTAGGGGTACATTGTACCTTGAGGTACAAATATTTAAATCATTTCATCCCTTTGGGTACATACATGTATATATGATATATGTACATTTGTGCCTCACAAAAACTGCATTTGTACTCTTACGGTTTACAGTGTAGATGAAAATTTAAACTTTATAACGCAAACCTCCCTGACCGCCTTGACCCCACAAATACAAAAATACAATGTTTGAAATATTTCAATGTGAGGAATGCAATATTTATTGGTTATTATATATAAACTGCTAGGAGATGCTTGAAAGGAAACAGCACATTTAGATAAGTTTTTTTAAAATAAATTGGAAATTTCAATAATTTCTTACACAAAAATGCTTGTCATATCAAAACTCGTTATGTTAATCAATATTTAGTTATAGTTTGTAAAATGTATCATACATGTACTTTGGTTTACTGGCTTTGTTAATGTTAATTAATTTTCCCTAGCTGTTCCAGGCCAGTTTGTTCATGACCATAAATAAAACTAGTCAAAAATAAAAAAGTTGACTTTAATCTAAGCTGAATTTCACTTAATTCAACCCACTTTTCACAATTTCACAGACCATTCCAGGATTCCCATGTCTGGGATAACCCTGTTGTAAGGCTACAAGCATAACACGTTGAAAGTTTTTCCAATTAACTCGTAAACCTGTCACTATCTCAAACTAGATTACTTTTGAAATATTTAATTTGCTTATCGAAGCAATTTTACCATGCTTATATATACTTGATTAGCACTTTTTCACCTACACTCGCCTGAAATAAAGCTGTGTAAATCAACTCAAACGCAAGTAAGACGTTTTGATGTGTTTGGGTATTTTACAGTACCATTATTGAAAATCAGCTAAAAATGAGGCGACAATATTGGCAGTATATTCGTTGTTGGTGAGAGTGGTGGCGCCATCTGAGTTTCGCAGGAGGCCTGGGTTATCGCCAAATTAATTGAAATCACAGGGGAGTCATCCCATTAATGCGATTTTCAAACAACAACGCGGTAAAGGTCTAAAGTCCCTATGATCCGATGAGGCGAGTATAGATCAGCGTTAACTGCAAATGGAGAAAGATTTTCTCATTTCATCCAGAACTAGGCTAATTGTCGGTGTCAGGGTGATGTTTCCATGTGCATTTATGATGTTTTCCACATGCTCCGCAAACGACGTGCGAAAACTCAAGTACTAATAAACTACGAACAGCGAGCTCACTTCGGGAAATCATAAATTTTTAAAAATTAATCAAAGCCAAAAATACTGAATGCGCCTGGGAATTACGAGAGTATAAATAAAGCAGCGAACTCTTTCAGGCGATTGCCCTTTGCAGGCACAAAAACACCAACGAATTTGATGCCATTTTTTTCTCGAAATGTCTCCACAGCACATTTCCAATACTAGCATCCATCATTTCTGAACTTTCTGAATTTAGCACTGCAGACGCCCGTGGAAATATTGACAGCAGGTCTATAAGTTGGTAAAAAAAATGGGGCAATATCTACGTATCTACGTGCAACGATTATCAACCTATATTTTATGACGTTCTGAACCTTTCACCTTTCGTTTTAATGATTTCTTTATTTAAATGGGTGGTGGATTTCTAATGTGCCTCTTAATAGTTAACAAATCCAAAATTTCGTCTTTTTAATAAATTAGCATTCGAGCAAGTAGTGCTTGTTTCAAAGACTCAACTAGCAAACGAGTCAACTTTAAGATGTCAACATTAATGTACACTATGACAGGCATGTGGTCAGCTATGTCACATTTTGTCACATCCAACAATTGCACATTTGTGACATTTTGTCACATGAAAATATCGCATTTGTGACATTTTGTCACATGCAAATGTTATGCAATTGATTCTTAGTTCATAAAAATTTTCGCAAAATATACTGTATCTGCAAAAATGTTACATTGAATTCATTTTTTCCCCTTTTTACACACGTTTTGGATAACTGATTTAAGTTTTCATCAGCAAGCTCTACAGTAACCTTGCCACATTGAATGATGGCATTTGCATCTTCTACGTTTACAATATCTGTGCGGCTAGTACTGCAGGCCTCATGTAACATCTCCATTCCTGCAAGCAGCATTTTTTGGGCTTTTTCCTTCTTTTTGGTAATTTCCTCTTCATTAACAGACTTTTTTAAGCCCAGTCTCCCTTATAATTATACAGATAGGTCATATATAAAAGAGGTTTCCCTTTTTATTTGTTGCATTTGTCACATTATTTTCCACTTTTTACAGAAATTGTCACATTTTGTCACATTGGCCACATTCCTGCTATGAGCAAGTAGGCTTCACCTCATGGCTCGTATGTTGGCGTTGATTGTCCTGCGGTCGGGTAGCTAATGTGTTTTTTGTCAGTTTATAGGTTAGGTTCATATGGGCAAAAACCCCATATGAATTAAATGGATAAACTGCGACAGTTATGACAGATGTCATTCTTGAACAGTAGACAACTATGGCTCAATATTTTTGGCACATTTGAATCAGGGAATGACAATCTCAGCTCACTGGACACCTATTTTACCAGAAATCGATTCGTGGCAAGTCGAAGCTCAACTATCTACAAATCAAAACCAGGGGCAGTAGTGTCGAGTGCCAGGTTCAAATGTCGTTTTCTCGCATTTAGATCCATCGTGCAGATGTCTATGTCTATACAAACTTCCCACGTGGTAAGATAATCAAGAAGCATCTACGGCGCAACATGAACTGTTCCGCCTTCCAATAATAGCCGGATATAAACCCCAAACGCGCCCCTAAACAACAATTTGCATATCTCAACTAGCTTCACTTCCACCTCAATTACACCTCCCATTGTTGACATTCTTGGCCAATATCCATTATGATTTCCATTGATTTTCCGATCCATATTGATCCACGCACTGGCGAACCCCTTTTGACGGCACGAAGGTCTCTACGCATAATTATATCAAATAAAATGATCCATCGAAATGAATCAAGCGTGAGTGATTAATGGCAGGCACACGTCGGCAGTGTGCAAGTATACTATAGTGTGCGCTCCTTCGGCACTGGTGAATGTGTCGAGTGAGTCCAAATCACCAGAGCACTGACATCTGTCCAGCATCCAAAGCGGAGGAAGCGCATTTTGGAGTGGGGAGAACGAGACCAGAAGCAACTCATGTGGCCCAGAAGTTAGCGGCTCGTAAAAGCACATAACAGTGACCCTCGTCTTTTCACGATTAAGAGAAAACCAATTGGAAATATCAGTCAGAATAACGATTTAAAGGTGTAAAAAACATGATCGACCGATGTAAATGATAGAAACGCAATTAATCTTCCATGGACGTAATATTTTTTGGAATCCCGCTCACTCCCGGGTGGAAAAATGTAATAGGACCATATATGGTCACACATAAGACCATATATGGGGTTTGTAAAGCCATATCCCCGTGCAAAGCAGTGATTCAAAACAATGGTTTTGCAAAAAAATATTAAGAAAAACTTTATTTGGAAACTGAAATCTCAGTTGCACTTGTTTTGACCAGGGCGAAACTATGTCCTTTGCATTACTTATGCTTTTGTAATAACTACAGTAGAACCCGTCTAACTCAATACTGTGTAAACTTATAACCTCCATAACCTAATATCAGTGGCCGGTCCCGAGCTCGTCCACATGCTTGATTAATGTCCCTGCCTAAGTCAATAACCTTTCTAAACCGATTCGTGATGCCCGGTCCCTACAGCATTGACTTAGACAGGTTCTACTGTATACACTTTATTTCATTCTTTTTCTTTGCTGTTAATAAACAGAATGTATGTGTAACTAACTTAATGCTTTGTTCTTGGATTTAAGTCACATAAATATTTTTCTCTCAACTTTAACATTCTTATCACCCAGTTGCAAATGTTTTGGCCAATACTGTATATATGGGGTCTCGAATGCCATATAAGACCATTTTTTAGTCATATTTGGTCATGAAAAAAATTGTATCAAAAAATTGTTACATATTTTGAAGAGATTGAAAATGTCCATTGGTCCTGTTTAATACAGATGTATTTTGATAATCATAACATTTTGATGAATGGAGGTATAGTAAGAATGTCATAATGTGGTAAAATATCAAGATGCGCATTTCAATGAAATGTAATAAATTTATTTTAGCTTACTTATTTAATGTTTTATGTTTACATATTTATTTCATATAAAATTGCAGGAACGCGATGGTGTCCTCCCGTTAATAATGCTCTGTAGTTAAAATCATGTTCATTGACTTAAAAAATGCCCTTGAAAATAAGTATTTCCTTAGCAACAACTTCAATCAGTGGACTTACATGGGAGTGTACGTGCATATATGGCCATATATGACTATGTAGGATCATATATGGACAGACATTACATGTGCGTGCAAACTAATTCACCTTGAATCGAGCTTCCTAAACCAAGTCACTAGATATGCGAGTTTGCATTACTATCCTTAAAATCTGTCACCTGGTGGCGGCATATTTCAAAACACCCACAATCCTTCGCTTCATAAAATGGCAGCACAGGAAGACACGTGCTCATCTCGAGTTAAATCTGTTTAACTGTTTTGATGCCATTAGCAGCTGCCTCGATTCAAACCACGCCATTTTGAAATCTCAAATCATGAATTTTCAAGTAAAGATCTTGTCACTAGCTCTTGAATCAATGACTTTCTTAGATTATGGTAACTCAAACGTCCGCATATAAACAGTCTCTATTAATTTTTTCTTAAGTGATTGGGATTGAAGAATTACATACATGTTAGAAGACGACTGAGAAAATGGAGAAACAAATATGAATGAGTTCTACATATACAGTAGCACGATCAAAGAGTTAGCGGAACAAAATTAAAACATGACTGCAGATGCCAAAACAAAATATAATCCCATTTAAGCTGAACAGGAGGCTGTTTGGGAGAGAAAATTAAAATAGTTAAGACAGTGCCATTGACTCGCAAAACTGAGGCACATTCTGCGGAAAAGCAGACGGATAATAAAACGACGAGGCTCCGGTTATTTTCCGTTTATTTACTCCTAGCAAAGCGTCAAAAACTTTATTACTACACGTTGCACGATTGAAGATGTCTCTCGCCCATCAGTGCCATCTAAAACCGTCTTAAAATCCAGTCATCTGGCATGGCCACACTCCAGTCAACTACCAGTTCAGATGTATTTATTCAGGTTCGAGCTTCCCCTCCCGCCGATTCAATATAACTTTTAAAATCCCCCTTCGCCACGCAAATCACAAATGAAATTTTGAAGGAAAAAAAAATCCCCAGCAGCGAATGCTGTTTATGCAAATCTTTCGTTTTCTTTATAATCAAACAACTGGAGTGCATCTTGCCATGAATGCCGGATGGAATTGCCGTTGTTGTTTGTCGATGCGAGAAAAAAATAAAAAATAAAAGCAAAATCCTCGAAACGGAAAAAGGGAATCCGTTCATTGATCCACCTTTTTAAGGAAGCCAGCACAAACGTTCCTCATGGGCCACTACATTGTATATCTCGACTCAATATCAGATTTGCGCTTGGCAACCAGGGATTTCTGCGCATCTCCAATCTACTCGCTTATTGTTTACCCATTCCGCCGCGGGTGCATCGTCAGCCAATTTATGTATCATTTGCATAACATTATACGAGGAATCTAATTGCTTTCAATGGTTGTGCAAACGAAGCAACGAATCCCATGGCGCATTACAGGGTGACGATGTCGAGTGAAGAGTGCCTACCAAATGATGGTCATGGATGTACAAGGGTTCATACTCAAATTTACAAAGTCATCTCCCTGACATTCCCTGACTTTCCCTGACTTTCCCTGGCTAACCCGAGTAAATCTCCCTGACTTAAAAATTGTGTAAAAATACAGGGTGTTTTTTAGACTTTTCACGCGTATAATGTAAAATTACTCGTAAACTATTAGATGGAATAATCGCAATAATGGCAATTTGTTTTCAAATACATAGAAAAAACTGACCGATTTTAGAAAAATTTTGCAAAAAATGAGAAAAAGTGAACCGGTTTTTGCCAAAATTTTGCAAGCAAATGAACTGGTATTTGCAATCTTTTTTGCAAACAAATGGAAAAAATTGACCGATTTTGGAAAAATTTTGCAAAAAAAATGCAAGAAAGTGAACCGGTTTTTGCCATGAGCTGGTATTTGCAATTTTTTTTGCAAACAAATGGAAAAAATTGACCGATTTTGGAAAAAAATTTCAAAAGAAAGGCAAAAAAGTGAACCAGTTTTTGAAAAATTTTGCATTAAAAATAACCAATTTTCGCGAATTTTTTGAAAAAAAATGGTTTTCACTGCAGCCATCCCCCTGACCACGAACCCCCTAGACAAATGTTCAAGTTACGCCAATGGGCATGGGCCATGTGATTTTAGTGTGGACAAGAGGGGAAAGCTAGTACATTTTTTGAAATCATTGGGAAACAAAAGGGGGGTTAGGTGGTTATTGCAGAATCAGCTAAGATCTTTATGCATAGCAATAGTGTGGATTTCTCCAATATTTCAGGGAGAGGGGAGGTGTAACAGACTATACAAACTGACTGATTTACCAGCAAACATCCTAGTTTTCCCTGACAATCCCTGAATTTCCAACAAAAACGTGATTTTCCCTGATTCTCTCTCATCATTTTGCCCTTCCCTGACTTTCCCTGACTTTCCAGGTGCGTATGAACCCTGATGTAGTTTGCACGCAACGAAAGCAACATCACCCACATTCCCTGAATGAACGACCCTTGCGGATGAGGAAACCACGATGGCGAAACATTACTGCTTCCGCTGTGTGCATTGTGCAGGGTTTTAATTGAAAGTATTTTGTGGTCAAAACAAGAATTTCTGTACAAAATGTATAGTATGTTGTACCTCATCTTGTCTTACCGCAGTACCGGTACTACCAGTATGCAACTGTACTGTCATGGTCCCATCAGTTTCTCGAGGGTGGTGGCCTCAAAGGCAAAATAGCTTTTCCTTCTATTTCAGTTCAAAATGCCAGAAACGCCATCTTGCTGCCTCGGCAGTACACGTACAATTGCTTTTCACGGCACAAAACGGGTATGCTCATTTGGAGAAAACAACTTAAAATCTAACCTAAAAAATACCTATTACACTATTTAGCTGCCCAACCGCTAGGCAATCACTGCAAGCTTATGGACCGTGATGGGTCCCTTTCTCGGTGTATCATGGCGTATAGAGCAGCCATTCATCTATCACAATGCACACAACTGGGAATGAAACAAAACCCACTTTATTAAATTACAAATATGACGTCTCTGCACAATGTCGTATATTATAAGCTAAACTGCAGCGCATCTTTCCAAAGTATTTTATGTCGAGTCGACAGCTTACAGAGTTTTACCTGAGATGCAATGGCCATCTACGGTGTAAAGTCTGCTACAAGAAGCAGGAAAAACTAGGAAAATCTCAAAAAAAAGGATTTATAGGACGGCACGCGTAATAAGCTTAGGTTGCAAAATCAAGCAGAGGCAAAAAGTAGATGCAGGCTCAGAAATGGCAGATATATGGAAATCCGGTTAAAGTAAAAAGCTGCATTCTCGCCCTTCCATCCAACGCGAATGGTATTTACCCAATCGAAACTCCGAAACAGCATTAAATTTGGCAGATCACAGAAAGCGCATCAGGCATAACATCTGCCGGTGGGTCCCAAAACAGCATCGCGGGGCATACGGCTTTCTGTCGATATTCAAATATAGAGGAGACTGATGGGGATGAGGGGTAGGGGACATCGGCAGTACCACGTTTGTCACCACCAGTTATTGGACCAGAGTGCTGAACGATGTTAGGTACGGGGGTGCGGGCGGAGAAGGTCATTTCCCAGTTTTCCACCCCAGTCCAATCCCGTATTTCAAATGCAATACTTTAGAGCTATATCCTACATGTTGAAACGTCTTCGATCCTTTTATATTTACGATGACATAAATTGTTTTCATCTTTCTACGGACGCAGCATCAGTTAAGATATTACGAGCTTTACGAAGAAGAGAATGGAGATTTAAAATAGGAAAGAGCCGAACAGATGGACAATATCCCGAGGAGCAAGATGGTCGGAGCAGTCAGTCGGACATAAAGGTTGTAAAACTCCAAAGTGAAACGATCGTGGAAGTAAACAACGTTCTCCAGACTGCGATTTGGCATTACTGACCAATCGGTTGGAAAAAAGCTCGAGCGTACGTTTTCGCAGAATGCAGATTGGACACATTTTCTCGAGTGTCGCTTCAGCGATAGCATTCCGAAGGGAAAACGACATGGTACAATGGCAACCCTAAAAGAAAGTATTGCAAAAATAGTTTGCGTTGAAGGCTGTCGCTTACCTAGCCATAAGGATGAGCCGATGGGCATAAACTGGAATATCCTCCCGACCGACGAAGAATACTATGTCCGCGGACTCGTGGTCATCTGCGAGACGTTGTAGGTCGTCCAACAAACGCGGCACTCCGGTAAACGATTTATCCGTAAAATGCAAGGTAGTGGCAGTAATTCGAGTTCCCATCTACAAAAAAGTAATAAGATAAAAGGATCAATAAATAAACAAGGGCAGGCAGAGGGAACGAGAGCAAAACACAAAAACCGTCTTGGCATTAATTATTGAGAAATTAAAAGGTGGATTTTATTTTTTCTTAGCGTTATTGCACGCACATTAGGCTATATGACGTGCTACATGTTTTAGACAGGCATTGTCTATATCTCTTAGTTTTTCTGACGTATGTATAAGATGCAAATGTCGATACATTCATTTCTTAAACGTTATTTTCATACCTGTAAAATGTGGATACACGTGATGGTATCAATGTGACTAACTCATATAAATTCTGTAATAACTTGGGAAATATCACAGTATATTTTTTCCTCGGGTTAGATGAGGCATTTACAATAACATATACTGCATTATATTTCTCGTTCCATATTTATACAATGCCCAGTTGGAGAAAACTCTTCCTTATTTTAATCTTTCAATGCAAAATATAACAAATAATTGCATGAGGTGTTCGTTGCCAGTAGCACGCATCAGTTTTGTTCGTCCGAATGCATATCATGCATGTTTGCGTGTTTGTTTATTGGTGATTTCGTCTCGAAATCAACACGGCAAGTCAAGTAAGTCAGCTCAGGTACCAAGATCACCACGACTTTGGAGGGATCGAGCTACATATTTCTTGGTCTTTTGGACATTAAATCCTGGAATTGAATGCTTCGCACTATACACTTTGTCCTCGGCCATTATTTCGTCCCGCAGACTATTTGGCCTTTACAGCTTTCAGGAAACAACGATTATCTTAACCATTTACTTCTTTAAATCACCGATGAAAAATGTCCTCCGGTGTTTAACGATGAAGCCAGCTAGATTTAAGGTTGCAAAACCGATCCAGCTCCAAACGAGCAGATCATAAACCGAGCTATTTTGCTGGGACACCGAGAAACAAAGGCTGTCATTCTAGGAAAAAAGGACTCAAAGATTGTGTTGACCACATACGAAATTAAGCCCTACATCGATCGGTGAAAAACTGTTACGTGTTCGCCGCATTCGGGAGCCTGCATTTCGTGAGAAGTGCTCTAAAACGTAACGTTGTACTTCTGTTTGGGATTATTGCTCGGCTGATTCCTCCCTCAGGATCTATAAACAGATCATCCAGGATGAAAATTCCAACAACAACCACGGTGAAGACCGGGGCCTAGAAACTCACCTGGCGTAAATTTATGAACAGCGGTTGCTTAAACCGACGCCGAATTTTACAGTAGCAACGGCTGCATAGATGGCTTTTCAAATTACGCTTTCCACCAACTGGGATTAATTATGTTCAAACTAATGTTAGATTATACTGCAAATGCGTGGAGGGAGGCTCGAGAGGATAGAGCGTAATTGGGCTTGACGTGTAAAGGCAGGGCGGGCTAATCCAGGGCATAAAAGCAAGGCGAGAATCTTAGAATAATAAATACCTGGGTTGGGTGGGCTTTATTTGTACCTGCCTTTGCGCCACGATTATTTTCCCCAATCTGGTGCATTGACGGACGAGTGCTGAGCAAATCAGCGTTCGGGAATTCCTTCTTGCTGGCAAACCATGATGAAACAGTGTTTTTAATGCATCGCGGGCTACAATAATAACACCCCGTTGAACACTTAATACGCTTTCTTGGAAATAGCTTCGAGCATCTCAATCCTTGGGTAGTTTATTTAACGACGCCCGAGACAGCTAAGGCAATACAGTAAATGTCATAACCGTAACGTGTTAAGTTCCGTAACTTGTGTTACTGCAGGGACTTTCTGGCAATTTTGCAAATTACTGAAAGAGTTTGTAGAGGATATGCTAATCGAAATCGTGGCCGTTCTTGGCACGCACGTACGGCATGTTTTCCCCAAGATGCGAGCTGCTGGCTTCTTTGAATTTTTCAAATATTTCATCAGAGGGTGTTGAGTCTAGGTATTTATCGCGCGAATACTCGGGGATGTTTTCCACTTTTGGCACCGTTAAACATGACAAGTTCCGGCAGCCCCTCCATCTGAAACTCGCGAACTGACATCGTTCGCAGCAGTTTTTATCTGCCAGGCATACCACAAACGACTCGTGCTGCCAAAGTTCAGGTTCGTATTAATCAAGTTCAAGTAAGTTCACCTTAGTTCTGTCGAACCGTGCAGATACAAGAAATGTGAATTTCTATAGATTCCAGAATCAGTGAATAAGTCCATTTGGATATATATGGACATTATATTTCAGTTCTATCCTTGCCTAGTATAGGACATACAACCGTCGTAAATATCACGATCTAATTTTATCCTTTTTGCTTTTATACGTTTGAGTTGTTGCGGTTCAAGTCTTTCGTTACTTATGTATGTCATTCGAATGAAATAAACAAATCCAGGTTTTCAAGATCTGGGGAAACCTGTTTAGGCACATGAACTGAGATTTTGAATAGTGTATAGTGTACAAGCCATGAAAGTACCACTAATGTTTTACATGTATGATTAGTTGAGTTACTGAATTTGAGGGATAGTTGTGAGGCGTTGAGATCTTCATGAAGATGAGATATGGAAGGCTGACTGTTTAGGAAACTTAAAACCTCAACTCCTTATAGGTATCCCTCAGATTCACTCACTCATACGGCCCAGGTATATGGACCCAATACCCAATTTCATACAAAAAATCATGAGGGTGAAGAGTTGATGAACAGTAATATAGCTGTTAGTTGAGGTTTTCAGATTCCCTAACCAATTATCATTCCTAGCCTCATGGCTTCGACATTGTAGGCAACACATTTTCTTGCAACCGTTATATACTGATCTGTACCTTTTTTGCACAAACTGTCAAGGGCACCTACACCACTATCACTTTCACCTCGTCAATCGCCAAAAAAATAGCAATGGTAACTTTTGCACAAATTAGTTGTACTACCAGAACTGCTATCAGAACTACCCATAACTTTGGTCGTTGACATTGTACGAGCACCCCCAGTGCCAGTGGTCAACAGGTAGCCAGAAACAGCTAAGTTCTACAAGTAGGCCTACCTGGACCTGGACCGCGTTAGGAACACAAAGAGTACGCATCAAAAAACAGCAGACTACAGCGTCGCGAAGACTGATCTTATTTTCATATCGTAAAACAATACACATCACTGCGAACAAACTCAACTGACCTGTCCGAGAAAACGCCGGTAGGCCTAAGGTCAGTTCGGTCAACGGACAGTTTGGAAAGTTAAACGGATCGAATTCTACTTGACATGACCGCTGTGATATCGACCAGGTAGAGCATGTAGTACCGAAACACGGAGAATAGTCGAATTCAAGCAAAAACAAACGAAACGAGAAGCAATTACCTCCGCATTGTCATGTAATCCACGAGGACAGGCACAATAAACAAAAACGGGTCAGGCAGTGGCGCCATCTAGCCACGGCAAAAACAACCATGACAGTGCTGTCGGTGCATTTTATATCAGCAGGTGATAGGGACCATAGGGTATTATGCGAGGTAATGGAAGTGAAGTAACATTCGGGTTTATTTTAACAATGCTAATCATATTTAGCAGCCAAACTCAAACGGCAGATTCAGGGTATAAAAAAATCGTTCCAGATAAAAAGTTTTGGAAGAAAAAAATTTTTGGATTATCTATACTGATTGATCCATTGATGATGGATGCTTTTGACTGTATTTAAATGAGAATTATTCGTACAGAGAACTTGGTGCGAAAAAAAAATGCGGAAAATCAGTCAAATCACAGTTAAGTGGCGAAACATTCATTTCAAAATAGAAAATCAGAATCAACCCATATCCAAAGAAAATGCATTTTAAATGCATTGTGCGATGTATTTCAATTTGCAAAATATATTTGAAATGCATTTTGAAATGTATACGCCAAACTGTATAATGTATTTGTAATATACTGTATTTCGAAATATATAGTAATGCTGAACGATATTTTAATGCATTTCCGCTTTAATTGAGATAAGATTTTAAATTAATTTCGCAAAATGGACCTCACTAAGGTAACTCGTCAATAATGGATTGTGCAGTGAATTTTGTGTAAAAAAATATCCAAAGAAAAATAATATTTTTACACAAAATTTGCATAACTGCAGTGTGAATTGAGATGTATTTGCAATGTATAGTGAAATATATCGTGATATGTATTTTGAAATACATATTTCAATGTATTTACCCATGTGTTTTGCAATATATATTGCGATACATTTAAAAATTTATTTCGAAATGCATAATACAATAGATATTTTAGTGCCAATCCAAAGGTATTTTCCAATGTATTTCTAAATGCATTTATTGCTATGCATTTTAAAATGTATTTCTAGCTATGCATTTCAAATTACATTTCTTTTCCATATGGGAAATTTGAACATACATGTACAGGGTGCGACCAAAAATTAGCCAAAACACACAACGTTGTTTAGTAAGCTTATTGTTAACAGCATTTAGGTTATGGTGTGAAATATGTGATGTATGCGTTCTAGGGTCATACGTGCTACCAAATGGACGTAATCACGAAGGATTAAATCGGCTCGATATCCATCATATAGGATTATTGCTAATTTCTATAATTTTTGTTTTTTTGTATTTTGCATTATCTGCTTTGAAGGGCATTCTGACACTGGCGCTATTTCGCGGCATTTCTATTAAAGCTGGCATATATTATCAGAGATTTTCCCCTCCTGTGTACGTACATGTACGTGCATGTGTGTGTGTGTGGAAGTGTCCGTATAGTCGACACCTCATCCATCATTGTAACGTGCGAAAGTTGACAAAGTCGCTCGAATGAGCATTCCTGCTTTCATTTTGTATCAAAATTAAAATCGCGAGTGAGTGATCTAGGCAGGCTTACATAGTTAATGGGAATCAGGGAGGGCGATTGGAGAGAGGAGTTGGCGTTGAGGGTGGACGAACATGTATGCAAAAAAAAAAATAAAGGGAAACGAAAATAATGAGGGAAACATTCGTGAAACGTCATCTAGCAAAATAAGGGTATCGATGCAGGCTCGATGGGGGACATCGGAAAAACCTGATAAGGACATACAAAGAAAATCTCCGAGAAAGCATCTGCACCACTCCACCATACGAGCATGTTTCCATACATTCACATCAATGCACTCCAGAAGTATAGTAGTATCGCTAATATGGACGCTCATAATGGAAAACCCTTATAAAAACAACTTTTGATACCGGTATTTACTATACATTGTACATGTATGCACATTCCCATATGGGAAAAAAATAAGCGATAAATATATTTTTTAAGTATATTATTTAGATATGGAACATATACCAAAATTGGCCCAATTCCATATATGAATAATATTATAAAATCATAAAGGAAAAATACATACATAAAATTATACATGGAAAATATAGAATAAAGGCCTGAAATATATGGTAAATGTTCCGCAACTATCTATAAAATATACATAAAATATATTCCTTCATTAATGGAAAATAA
>JAQFYZ010000887.1:0-31168 GCA_034695085.1 Cylindroiulus punctatus
GGTTAGGTTAGGTTATGTTAGGTAAGGTTAGGGTAGGTATAAATGCTCAAAAACCTAACCTAACCTAACCTAACCTACCCTAACATAACAGGTAGTTCCCTTAATGGACAAGTACCGTGATTATTTGTCAAAATGATAATATACTTTCTCAGCCATAAGGGGTCTTTCCCCTTCGTGCTATGTTATTATTGTTGTTGTTGTAGTACTTTTTCAGTGTTTCAATGTTTCAATGTTTCAAGTGTTAGTTTCAGAGCATAGTCATGAAAGCAGGCAGAGAATGCCAAGTACTGGATAGCCGTTGATACATTACGTCATTCATTCCAGTGCTGGAGTACGTGGATCCTTCCAAACGAACGCTGGTGTCCAACGTGGCGCTGGGGCTAACCTTTGCGCTGACCACTTCTGCTCTGCCTTGGATCGCCTACATGATCTGGGACTGGAGGTTGTTCACCGTCATCACCTCAGCACCCCTGGGGACTGTCATCTTCATCGCCTAGTAAGTGTCCGGTGCAACTTGTAGTATTTGTGGTTGAAATACTAAGTAGAACATCAGCAGAGTTGTTCTAGTATGTTTTCCTTACTTTTGGTTGAATCCAAAGTAATGTTGAAATGACACCCGTTGTGGTTGAACTGGTTTTATTAGCAGCAATAAGCGCCTGTTGTAATGGCGTACACAAAGTAAACACAGGAAGGGAGAAACCTAAATTACCCCTCAAGCTAATAGCCCTGTGGTAAGGAAACCTAAATCCTAACCTAGGGTGGGAAAGCTAGCGGACGACAACTGAGAGGGCACACCATAAATGCGAGGACATAACACCACTAGTGGATTTTTATGGAATTTAGTGGAAATTTAGTCTGAGGATAAAAATTCTTGCAATACTATACATTATGCCCTGTTGCTGTCCCTGGGCACAGATGCAATTTGTGGTTATCTCCGAACGACATCTAAGCTAACAGTGATTGCCACATCACAGGGGCAGCTAAATAAAGAAATGACGTTCTTAGGTTAGTTTAGCAGGCTGGCGACCAATTTCTGAGATCCAATATTTAGGACTTTTTAGGACTTCAATTATAAAACTGCTTCAGAATAGTTGCTAAATTTGATGTAAATTTAACATATTACAAAACTGCTTCAAAATAGTTGCTAAATTTGATGAAAATTTAACAAATTATAAAACTGCTTCAGAATAGTTGCTAAATTTGATGAAAATTTAACAAATTATAAAACTGCTTCAGAATAGTTGCTAAATTTGATGTAAATTTACCATATTATAAAACTTCGCTAAACTTTAGCTAAGGTCAGGTAACTTGAGCACAAAATTCACAAAAATGATAACTTCGTGGACGATGTTGATAACAATAAATTGCAATTCAATTAAATTTTATATCAAATGCGCAACAATTTAGTATTACCGGTATATCGCAACCATGTCCTTTGTGCATACCAGATAAGTACAGTTGGAATATACTGTTTTGTGCACACTATTGGAGCAGGGCATAAAGTGAAGTACGAGTAAATCCAACGTTAATAAAAGCTGCCGGGAATATATAGCGTGTTTCATGTTACGTTAGCTAATTTTGTTGTTATATGTTTAGTTTCATCCCCGAATCCGCCCGATGGCTGGCCTCCAGAGGGCGCCACGAAGATGCCATGAAAATCATCGAAAACATAGCGTCAATTAATAAAAGGAAATTAAGCGAAGAAATCAGGTCTCAAATAAAGGTTCGATTCAAAGATTACACCCTGCTCAGTGAGAAAGGGGCTTCGATTATTGTAATCCAGTATAGTCCCTGCTCCAAATGCAAAAAAATAACTACCATTTCAAGGGGTTTGCTTTCCCACACAGCTCCTAAGCTTGCAGTGATTGCCTGGCGGTAAGGGGCAGCTAAATGAAAAATTGCATTTTCAGGTTACTTTAGGTCAGGTTAGGCACAAAAATCTGTAAACAAATATACACAGGTAGGACAGGTGTCATTCTTACAAACTATATATTCTATACAAATATTTCTTGCACATTTGGAGCAGGGCTAATCTTTCGGGCTACCAGTTTGACATCACGTGGATACGTGGAAACTGGCATAAAATATTTCACCAAATAAATTTGATTTCTCGCAGAGTAATTTGATGGACGAATCCGTGGTGATGCAAGATGGCAGACGGAAGTCAGTCACACTCCTGGACCTCTTCACCTTCCCAAATTTGCGAAGAAGGACCCTCTTGTTGTTCGCCCTTTGGTGAGTTGCAAATACAGTATAACCTGTCTTAACTTATACTGTGTAAACTTATAACCTCCATAACCTAATATCAGCGGCCGGTCCCGAGCTCGTCCCCATGCTTGATTAAAGTCCCTGCCTAAGTCAATAACCTATCTAAACCGATACGTGATGCCCGGTCCCTACAGTATTGACTTAGACAGGTTCTACTGTGTACGAACATTCCCGGTCGCAAAAGGACCAAAATAGAACCTCATTATTAGATCCTTTTTTCAGCCAGACATCATTACGTCCCAAATGGATGTCATTTTTTGATATGATTTTTTTTTTAAATTAAGGACTACTTTTAAAACATGTCCTATAAAGGACGTTTTGTCACATGTTAGGGACATTACGATACCACTACGTTTGATGTCATATGGGATAAAACATGACATCACGTAGTCAATTCATTCAATTCAACTCAGTACCCTCTGTAAGTATTTTTAGTACCAAGTGGTAGGGGGTCTAGTCCATTAACCCGAGTTAAGTTCAAAGGGTACCACCGTATTGTGGCGGACACCAATGTCCAACGTCTGATGGCACGCAAGAAATAGGACCAGTAATATGGATCCGAGCGTGCGTGGATTTCCATAAGTGGGTTGCGATGACAGCGTCTACCACCTTGGTGGTTACGTTTAAAAATTCCCTCCACCAAGTTAGAATTTTCCGACGTAACAAATTTATCAAAAAGCCCGGTGCATCGAGCCTCCCGTCTCGCTCGTAACGAATCCCATCGGAGACCTCGGATCATTTGAGTAACGTTCCGGTCTCGCTCGTAGTTACCCGTAACAAACCAAGCAGCTCTACGCTGTACCATTTCAATTTCATACACCTGACCCACCCGGTAAGGATTCCAAATCGAAGAGCAGTACTCCACTAAGTGTCGGACTAAGGATAAATATCCGGTCTCTAACTTTTTGCGGACAGTTTCGAAATACTCGTTGGACAAATCTAAGACGTTGATTTGCCATACCGGTAATTTGTGCTACCTGTGTTGGACTCATGGGCCCATCGACAGCATATTTTTACACGGAGTGTTTCTAAACTACCTGTACAAACTGATATGGGTGATAGGGGACACCACGACAAGCATTTTTTGCCAAATAATGCGAGGTCGCAAATGTCCCGTCACTGCTACGGGCATTCACAGTCCTTCAGTAGGGTAGGGAGAGAACCACTACGTAATAAACTCCCTATACACTACCCAGAGAACCACTACGTAATCCTTTGTGACAGACAAGACAACCGGCGTCAAATTCCTCGTCGACTTGCTCTGGCCTCCATTATACACAGTGTCTTGCATAATGCGACGTCCCGGCTAGTTTCCCGGCACCACGTAGGAGCAGGGCTTCGTGCACAAACGGTTGGCGATGAAGGCGGCGCCGCTCGTTGCCGCAAGCGTGCGTGAAGCCCTGCTGCTACGTGGTGCCGGGAAACTAGCCGGGCCGTCAATTACATAGTGTGGTTCTCTGGGTAGTGGGTACGGAGTTTATTTGTATATTAGAGATGGAACGACACTGCGTCGCTAATGCCCAAATTGCGTGGTAATGAATTGAATGATGCCGCCATATTGAATTGGGCTGCGATCTCATCCGGGATTTTCTTTGTTTTCCAGGTTTCTGATCTCAATTTGTTTCGACGGCCATGCCAGAAACACCCACAACTTGGGTTTCAGCGTTTTCTACGCCTTCACCGTGGCTTCCGCCACCGAACTTCCGGCCGCCGTTGTTATCATACTTTTGCTGGACAGGATTGGTCGCCGGTGGATGTTTTTCGCCTCGCTGACGCTAGGTGGCGCCATCTGCATCGGAATCATTGCCGTTCCTTCGGGTCTGCATCATTACCAGTACCTCAATGCCCTTTTCCTAAACTGCCACAATGGATGATCCTTCGTAAAATTACAACGCCCTCTATCGGTCATATAGTGACTTAGACGTAATGCATTATCGATTAGTACTAAAACGTCCCCGAGCAGGTTGGTCATTTGGTTAACGTCTCCGCCTGCGGTCAAGAGATCTGGGGTTTGCTCCCCGGGTCGTGGTTGTGTGGTCTCATATTTGATTTCTTCGCTGTGCTTGTTTGCTAGTTCCATCTTGTTTCCTTCTCGCAGTTGTTTTGCAACGCCACTATTGATATGTTTACGTCGCTGTTCGGGTGCCGTTTAGCCTTGTAGGCCCTGCGCCCTACAGCCTCATACACAGTTCCCCTTCCAAATCGGCCACGACCGTTCCAGTCCCTTCTCATATTTGATTTCTTCGCCGTGCTTGTTTGCTAGTTCCATCTTGTTTCCTTCTCGCAGTTGTTTCGCAACGCCGCTGTTGATATGTTTCTGTCGCTGTTCGGGCACCATTTAGCCTTGTAGGCCTTGCGCCCTAACGCCTCATACACACACATACATACACACACACCGTCCCAGTCCCTTCTCATATTTGATTTCTTCGCCGTGCTTGTTTGCTAGTTCCATCTTGTTTCCTTCTCGCAGTTGTTTCGCAACACCGCTGTTGATATGTTTCTGTCGCTGTTCGGGCGCCATTTAGCCTTGTAGGCCTTGCGCCCTAAAGCCTCATACACACACACACACTAAAAAGTCAAAAGTTGAATGTCTAATGGACCACTGGGACAGGAATTGAAAATGAATGCTATCAAACGAGCATTTCTCAAACTTAAATTTCAAATCATTTAATGGTGAAATGTTTCCGCCTCCACCGCTAGGGAGCGCCGAGTAGTAAAACTGCACGCTAACACTCGGCGCCCTCTAGCAGCGGAAGGCGGAAACATTTCAGCGCGGGAAAATTTCTAAGAAAACTTAGAAAAAGATGGTCATGTTATATCACCAAACTCAATCCCCATATCTCTAATAGTACGGCCACAAAAAATTCACGAAACCACTTAGAGCATTTGTAGACGCCCTGTATGATTGCTCAACTCTACTGGTCCAGTATAAGAGTAACACCTGTTTGTAGCTGCCCAAATTTATGCACATATAACCTAACACCTAACAACGTGATGTTTTGATTGCAAGCTGCCCCTAGCCCAAGGGCAATCACTGCTAGCCTACAAGCTGTTAGGAGAAGATAACCATCTTATTGCGGCTATAGCATTTTGGGGCAGCAGCAGCAGGGCACAATGTAGTTTCGCTGTGATTAAAAATAGTTTCATTTTGTCGTTTTAACAGGTGAAAAGCTATTGTTGGCATCTCTGGCCATGCTAGGTCGTTTCTTGATCAACATTTCGTTCAACATTGGTCTTCAGTACGCGGCTGAACTGCTGCCCACAGTGGTTAGGGGTCAAGGGGTATTGGCCACTCACTTCGTCGGATATATAGGAAATATAACGGGCCCTTTCATCGTTTATTTGGTACGTGATTGGGATCTCAGATTTTCTCGAGACTTTGTTCTAAACCAGTCTTTTATGCATTTTTCAGGGCAACTTCAGCCAGTCCCTTCCCCTGGTCGTCTTGGGATGCCTTTCGATGTTCGCTGGGGCCATCTGTCTGTTTCTACCCGAAACGCTCAACGAAGCCCTGCCCGAAACTCTGGAAGACGGTGAAGTTTTTGGCCAGAACAATGAAA
Source organism: Cylindroiulus punctatus (assembly GCA_034695085.1). Lineage (NCBI taxonomy): Eukaryota > Metazoa > Arthropoda > Diplopoda > Julida > Julidae > Cylindroiulus > Cylindroiulus punctatus. The sequence goes on from JAQFYZ010000887.1 coordinate 5,829, forward strand.
TTTGCTGTCGATTGCGAGGATGGCCGGCCAAGGTGGAAACAACAAAGCCATAGATGATGATGCGAACCGGAGGATCGCAAGATGCTCGACGTAGATCAAAACTGACTCGTGTCTATTCAATTCAATTCAACTCAACTCAGTACCCTACAATCAGTAATGTAATTGGATACCATGTGATAGGAGGGTGTAACCCATCAACCCAAATTAATCCGCATATACCATCGCATTAGGGTGGTCACCACCATCATTGTAAAAATGAATTTCTTGAAGCTAAGACTGTCGGATGCATACTGCATCCAAGTTGGAATCATAGTTTCATAATTGGATTGGAATGACAGGTTGTACCACCGCGATGTAGCTCGTCGAATTAACTCGTCAGTGAGGAAACATTTGAGACCGTGACTACACCTTTTGTGAACTACAGTATGTGCAACAAGGCACTTCACCGTGCTTTGGCAATGGGTTGCACTTCGACATCCTGGACACTCGCATCAACGATTGGTCTCGAGAATTTTTTACATGGCTTCATAGCTCATTCTAAAACTTGCCATCATCATTTTGATGTTCATAGCAATGACTGGCGCAGTACATCTGTCAAAAGGTAACGCAGGTGTCCTAAGGCTAGCTCAGCGAGGACAGAAACCTCGCGTAGAGCATTCAGTATTGGAGCTTTGTTATGGAATATTTTCTTCAACCTTCCATTTTCAATGTTTTCTTCAATGCGTTGCAATGTAATATAATTTTATTTGGATTAAAATCTGTACATATCAGAAATGAGGTAAAATTGATCGAAGCAAGTTCAGCTCAACAAGTCAGTGAAAATTTGTAATCGGAAATGCGAAAACAAACACGGGTGGCACGCTTTTGACAATGATTTCTTCTAGTGTTAATTAACTAGGAGAAAACATTTTCATTTGCACTATCCACTCGTTACACCGGGTTGATCATGCCGTAAATGCAAACACGGACTAAAATTCAACAACTAATCACTGGCATCTACTTTAAAATTACTAGTTTCAGGGAAAAATAATAGCGCAGTTTTTCAGCTGCGCAGTCACAGTTGCAATCGCTCAATAAAAGTTGAGTGGGGTTCTTAGCAACAATCGTCATCATAGATTCAAATTCTGGGAACACACAAACTTCAACGATGGAATGTGAAAGTGCTGCCTCAGAATTAAGGACAACCTAAACCCTATTCGTCAACAAGAAGCATTTTTAAATATCTGGCGTACCATCGTACGCATAAACGATAACTATGGAGAAATAAAAATTAAATAATGTTATTTTGGTTTCTTAATCGGGGTATCATTTTCACCCAAATACGAATAATTTAATGGGGAGCGTTTGGAAGAGCTCGTAAATTTCTACGAGCGCATCGGACAACTCTTTAACGTTGTCCAATAATATTTAGGGTGTCCCGCATAACTGCATCTATATTAAAGGCTATTTTTGTGTGAACTAATTTGCTTAATTTTCATACCTTAACGTGCCGTAACGTCACCACCTTACGTGGTGTTTGTATTCTTCACGGACGCTCCATCTTTTTATCGTCTCGTATCCCAAGATAATCATGAAGGAGAAGGCGACCGATTGCACCAAGCGTGCCGAAAGCCCTTTGGTGAAAATGCCGAGACCCTCCTCGTCCCACAGAACGCGTGACGTGGCCATGAACGAGTTCAGACGTTGCACCTGAAAATTGAATTGCATAAATAATTAATGAATTTATTACGCAAAAAATGCTTGACTTACGACCGCGTGTCTGGGAAACGACAAACGGATAATGACGCATTTCAATGGGGGCAGTTTTAGAAAGAATACGGTGAAACCTGTCTACAACGACCACTATTATGACCATGGGATAACGTGACACATAGATAACACAAATTCTACATAACCACAATACCGCAGCTTTATAGTTCTGCCATCACCGAGCAAAGCGATAATGCGAAAAACAGCATAATAAATTGCACCCGTAATTGACCCGATAATCGTACAAGTTGCAATGCATCGTAGCTGACCCGTACAGCATATTTACCTGCAATCTAGTCCTCACGATATCCAGGGGGTTTGTTAGCACGCAAGCCGTCATACCGCTGAGTGGTGCGGACACACACTGAATGACTAAATGGGGAACCCAAACTGGTACCAGAAGGACCAGGTTATCTAGAGAACAAAAATGAAATGCATTATTAATGAATAATGTCCCGCTCACTACAATTTTGTTTTCATCCACTTTCAATTTTCACCAGTTAGCAAAAAGCCTTCTTTGGTAAATTAGCTAACCCAACACATTTTATATTGAATACTGCGAGCAACATCGATAGTCAAATAGTCAAATAATTCATTCACAGCCAGTATTAAACATCCAAACAGCACGACGTTTCAGCAACATCGCATGCATTATTGGGAACAGGGTATACTAAATAAAACCAGTAAATTTAAAAAATAAAAAAACAATGATACGTCGCGCCACCTCAGCCCGACGTACCTCCGCCTACCTGAATAAAAATGATAAAACGACCACCAGAAAGCGCTGTTGGGCACGTAGCACATTAAGGAGGCAAAATATCCTCGGTAGAATCCCCGCAAGCCTTCTCTCTCGTACAACGTCCGAGTGATTTCGGAGACTATGTTAAATTTGCTCTTCGTCTCGAACTGGATGTTGAGCGGATTGACTATGTGGACCTTGGCGTTGTATCGCTCGACCTGGCCCAAAACCATCATGTGTTGAGAAATGATGTCGAAAGGGACGATAATGGTCTGTCCCACCAGCGAGGCACAGGCTCCGGCCACCAAGGCCCTCGTGTGGTTGCTACGGACGGCGGTCTTAACGGCTAAAATGTGTCGCACGCTCTCGTAGGTGGTGACGTAAAACACCCCCGAGGCCACTTGAATCGAGTTGACGAGGAAGCCCTTGTAAAGGGCCGAGTAGCCTTCGTTTCTCAGCGTCTTGCGAAAAGCATCTAAGGTGCCCGAATAAACGGACTTCTGCCGCTGAATCTGGATCCGCGTTTTGATGACCACGAACGGATAGAGAAAACAGCGAATGCTAAACGAACTTATCATGCTCAACGGGAAGAACTTCTGCTTGTCCATCATGTTCCACTCGATGGTGAATATCTGACGGACTTCGGCCGAATCCACTTCCATTTTGCGCTGCTGCTGACCTTTTCGGTGTGGTGCTCCTGTTATTAAAGATAGGTTTTAGTCTCGTGAATCGCATTTCATTTTTAGAAAACAGCGGGTTAAAATCTATCGCTTATCATGAAATGAACAAAAATTATGCATATGCAGGAATACAGTGATTGCTGTTAATCAAAATTATTGTGGATACGGTGTAACGGATCGATACCAAAATGTGTGCAGCACAAAATGAGTTTACTGTAGCATTTTCTATCATTGTGTACCATAAATATTCGGTTATGAGAAAACGTACATGACCTACACATTCACCGACCAACCGCATACATTTTTTTTATTTAGTCTTGTGATTGTAACTGTATCGATCGATTTGTATGTAATTGTATGTAATTGTATGGATCGATAGATCAACTAACAATCCTGATATATGCAAATGTTGTTATGAACAGAAATAATCTGCATTAATAACATTACCGTATCATAGTACCATGTATCATACTGTACATGATTATACGCTAGGCTATATACTGATGAGTACAGATAAGGATGATATGACGAGGGAGGGGGCTGAAAAGCAGGATTATGCGACAACGTAACAATTTAACTGTCCCATACTGATAGCATGCAGTTGGGGAAACCAGTATGAGTCAGCTTGGAGATGAGTGTTTTACTTTATCTTCCATCACTTTAGGTATATTTTCTTCAGGTGACATAGTGACATACCTGTACAGGCCTGTACCTGTAGTAACGTTACCTTCCACCTCAACAATCTTGACATTGGCAGATTTCGCACACAGACTCTAGATCATATTAGATGATCGTATTTAGGTCGCTATAAACTACATGTATGATTAATTCACATTCACATTAGCTGCTATGGCCTGTTCAAACCGGATTGATCGGATTGAACTCACCTTCACTTCATGATGGGCAGGAAATAGTGGCCAACAATTTAATATTTAGACCGTCAAGCACAGACAATTGAACTGACACACAGACCCTTTGCATGACTCGAACCTTTCTTGGTTGGTTTTCGTTGCAGATTTCAAGGTTTCACTCACATGTATCCTTGGCCTTTGAACATGTCTCCTATATGCATCGGACATGGGGTCATCGAATGGAGGCTTCACGAGTCCATCATTTTAACGAAGTACACCTACGGATGTCGAATACTCGATAAAAATTCACGCAAATTTAACTTTCTTTTAGTTATTTAAACCTAATTTCACCTGCTAAATTCTGATTTCTGATTTCATCATGGATCATGATGGCTGGAAGAATCGACCACAGCGCCATCTGCCGGTCAGCATTAAGCCGTTAGCCGAAGGTGTCATCTTGCAAAAAAATGCAAAAAGTAAACTGGTTTTGCAAATATTTTGCAAAAGAATGCAAAAAGCATACTGGTTTTGCAAAATTTGTGCAAAAAAAAATGCAAAAAGTAAACTGGTTTTGCAAAATTGTTGCAAAAAAATGCAAAAAGTAAACTGGTTTTGCAAAATTTTTGCAAAAAAATGCAGAAAGTAAACTGGTTTTGCAAATTTTTTGCAAAAAAATGCAACAAAGTAAACTAGTTGTGCAAAATTTGTGCACAAAAATGCAAAAAGTCAGCAAAGTAGCAAAAGCGGCCTTTTGCAATAATTTTGCAAACAAATGTAAAAAAGTGAGCTGGTTTTGCAAAATTTTTGCAAAAACATGCAAAAAGTAAACTGGTTTTGCAAAAAAGTAAACTGGTTTTTCAAAATTTTGGCAAAAATGTAAACTGGTTTTGCAAAATTTGTGCAAAAAAATGCAAAAAAATAAACTGGTTTTGCAAAATTTTTGAAAAAAATGCAAAAATGTAAACTGGTTTTGCCAAATTTTTGCAAAAAAATGCGAAAAGTAAACTGGTTTTGCAAAATTCTTGCAAAAAAATGCGAAAAGTATACTGGTTTTGCAAAAATTTTGGAAAGATATCCAAAAAGTAAACTGGTTTTGCAAAATTTTTGCAAAAAAATACAAAAAAGTAAACTGGGTTTGCAAAATTTTTGCAAAAAAATGCAAAAAGTCAGCAAAGTAGCAAAAGCGGCCTTTTGCAATAATTTTGCAAACAAATGTAAAAAAGTGAGCTGGTTTTGCAATTTTTTTTGTAAAAAATGAACAGCTTTTGAAAAATGTTTTTAAAAAAATGCAAAAAATGAACTAGTTTTTGCAAATATTTTTTAAACATGTATATTTAGGCCTCCATATACATACATGTGCTCACTGCAGACTTAAAAAGAGGTCATGTCATCATTGTCATGTCACAAATTACCGTTTCGATTATCGACATATTTGACACCGGCTATCGGCTTACGTTCAGACGGCTAACAGGCTCGACTACCAAAATGAAATGCAACAGCGCTTTTGCTAAAAGCCTGTTACAATTTTCTACTGTTAGCAAGATGGCTGTGCAAATTTTGTTGAAGCGTTTGAATGTCATCAAAGCAAGATTTTTGGCTGCGTTAGATTTTCCACCTCGCGTCGATGGTTAGTTTGTGCATGCACGTATACGATTAGGTCACAGTTGTAGCTTACGATTGTTAGATTAAGGCCAGAGATTGAATTTGAAGCCTAGAAGTCCACGTGCAGCCACCATAGCATGTCCAGCAGCAACTGTTATAATGAAATTAATTTCATTTGTTGTAAATGTATTTGACCTTTGACCAGAGCCAAATAGCCAGGTCCAGTGGTCAGCCAATCCCTGACCCGTCCAACCAGCTTTGGTCGAGGAAGAAAATATGCCTGGGGGCACGAACAATTATAATGCAGTTCAGAGCATTTTTCGATTTTAAACTATTGATAAAATCAACCTGGCAAAATTGATGTCATGAACCCCAGAGTGGTAGCCTCGAAAGAAGTCTTGACTACATTTGTGTACCGTACCGCAAAAGGGAAAAACAATTCTTAGAATCCAAAGGTTTATAGTAATTAATGGTCATGTAAAAACCAGTGTTTTCCAAATTAACATATTAGGGTATGATCATTTCTTATAAGATTGCCCAATAATTACATTTTTTACAATTGTACAAGTTATGACCTAGCGAAACTTACTAGATGCCCTGCTGGTTAAAAGGTCCGTACTTAGTTTCACCTAAAGTTTCCTTTACAGGCTTTCAACCAGCATTGATCGGGGCAGACGTCTCAACCGAGGACCCAAACCGAGGCCCGCGGACCTCCATTCTTAAAGACATTATTGGAAATGGAGTAACGTGGGCCGTACCGGTGTTTAGACGTTCGCTCGAGGTCAGGCTGATACGAAAATGTAATCAATACCAGCTATTAAAGCCTAAGAAGAACCTAATAATGTGCAACATTTGCGGCCACTTCAACGAAGCTGGAACCATATGTGGTGAGTGCAAACCTCCATTTTCAGCTCTTCCTAGCTGCGGGAATATCCGTAATGTCGATTATTGCAGTAAAGTATCTATTTTGGGTATTATTTAGGCAACTGCTACGAGAAAGTTCGGCAAGAAACTAAGCAGATGCAGGACGCTATTCAAAACGAGTGGAAACTGGAGGCAGTCGACAAAGAAGTGATTGTTTTGTACAACAATGAGAAGAAAAACAAAAGTGAAGAGTTCTGGCAAGGAAAACGAATCGTAGAAATGGAGAAGGAACGACCAGACTGGTTTCATCAGAATTTGAAAGTGAAAACTGTTAATCCTGATCCCTCCGCCGATACAAGTTTGCAAATAAACACCAAAAGTATAATCTCCCACGTTAAGTAGGTTAAGTAGGGAGAATTATTGTATAAAAATGAAACTGAAAAAGCCAAATAAACACGTTAATGACTAATAAAGGTCTACAGGATTTATAACTGATTGCAACAGTTTTATGAATTTTTGAAACCGAGGTTCTGTATGAAAACTGCGGATGCAAATGATGGTAGAATTCTTCCACACTCAATAAAATGACTCGATAAAAATGTATTATTTCTGCGACAGACTATTGAAATGAACAAATTAAATGTAAATTTGTCCTTTAATACCGAAAAAAAGTAAGTATAAACATATATTACCTGACAGTTTTTCTTGGCTATGTTAAGTTGCATCTTTTAACATTGAGCGTATCATATAATTTAGTATGCCACCATGCTTGAAGTACGTGAGTTCCACTTCGGTGTCGAAACGGAGAACGGCCTGAATGGTGCGGCTTCCGTCGACCTGATTTGAAGTAAATGAAAATACATTACTTCTCTAACACGCACGAGTTTACGCTGAAAAGCGAGAAATACTCACTCCGATGTCGATGAGCTGTCCCGGTTTCAGAATCTTCGGCAACATCAAAGTGTACTTCTCACGCCCAGTCAGCTGAAGGCTGTCCGCATTTTCTTCACTTCTGTACTGAAGCGGTACAATGCCCATCCCCACCAAATTGCTTCGGTGAATTCGCTCGAAGCTCTCTGCCAGCACGGCCTTCACTCCCTGAAAATGTTATGTACAAACAGAAAATGTCACGGCATGAAATGTGAATAACATAGAAAAACACAGTGGTGATGCTCGACTGCCATCGCAGAATTCTATTGAACTGCACCAAACCACAAAATTCACATCGCTATCAATTTTGTGAAATAGGGCGAAAGCAATATTCACAAAGTGGTCGTACTTTGGAACATTTTGAAGAATTTTTGACTATTTTTTTACACGAGGTTTCCACCCAAATTGTCAAGTCAATATCCCTGACAACGTTTCAATAACTTCACTGAAAGTTTCGATAAAAATTAGCAAATAATAGTAATTTCATTGATTTAAATAATTTATGTGTGCCAACATTTTACGATAAAAAACCAGTCCAGTCACCAATAAAAAGATTTCTAGCATTAGGCTCAAAATTCGCACTCCGTACGAAAATTGGCATCGCAGATGTAATGTGTAAAATATGTTTTTAACACAAATGACTGTGGAATAGTTTTTCCATAATATAAAAACGATTTCATCTAATCTTTACACCAGTGAGCATATGGGTTTGCGATCCACACCATATTGTACTTTTCTTAAATCAAACTACCTCAATTTCCTTGACATTCCAGAAAGTGGGAACCCTGTTTTAGATTTACGCAATCGTTATTTACCAACTTTTACAAAATTTACCGAAGCTGTGCTCGACAGAACAAAATGGAGAATGTTGGCTTATGAAGTCTCCGAGAGTCGGCAACGACTGAACGGCTAATAATAATAATAATAATATTTACCAACAAAGCTGGTCCTTTGGCTGCCCAGTCCCTCGACGACCCAGATCCATAGTCTTTTCCCGCAAGAATTAGCAATGGAATATTTTCTTGCTTGTAACGTTCAGCTGCGTCGTAGATATCCATCTAAGATTAAGATTCACGATTCATTCGTGACCGCCGAAAGCTCGATTGGTGGTTAAAATGAAGCGAGAAAACGCGACCCAACAAACCTCTTCACCCGAAGGGATGTGAATGGTCCTCGGTCCAGCTTTGCTCATGAACTTGTTCACCAGTCGAATGTTGGCGAACGTTCCCCTGGCCATGACGGCGTCGTTTCCACGGCGAGCTCCGTAAGAGTTAAACTCTCTCGGAGTCAACCTGAATAAGTGAAAGCGGTTGCAGATTAGCAATTTTCGAATCAATTTCTTTGCAGTTTTACGGGTGCCAAGGTACTCGCCCCCTGTTCAGTAAGTATCGAGCAGCGGGACTATTCCTGGATATACTTCCGGCCGGAGAAATATGATCTGTCGTGATCGAGTGGCCCAAATGAAGAAGAACGCATGCATTTTCTATAACTGGAATATCGGGAACTTCACGGGTCTAGAGAAACGGAGAAACAAATGGTATCGAGAACTAGTCTTAGGGGTTTTCGAGCACGGTCTCAGTCTTGATCACGATGCGTCAGAAATTGATATGCAAGACTTAGATTTTAGAAAGCGTACGCATTAAAAAAGCACTCACCATGCCTTGGAAAAATGGCGGTGACTTGATGTACGTCGATTTTTCATCCCATGGATATAAAATCTCCTCTGGAGCTATTAGGCTATTCCAGTTTTTGTTTCCATACTAGATTTGTGTAGGAGGACGAAAATTGACACGTCAAAATGCAATAATTAAAAATAAAATGTATAAATGCTGCTTCATAGCTTCATGTTTTACCTGAATTTTGGAATAAACTTCGCGAAACATGGCGGGAATGACATGCTGCTTTTCTACTTCCTGAAATTATTTAAGAGCAAAATGTTAGGATCCAATTTGCAAAAAAGACAATCCTCAAAAGATAAAATGGCCGATAAGCAAGCGTAATATTTACGATTAAAATATCAACAAATATTAAAATATTACGATAAATAAAACAGTGATAACATATTTTACAAATGTTACCTGAATCTCACTCCTGGAAGGCCAGATATCTCTCAGATAAACGTTGCTACCATCTTTCGTGCGTCCAATCGGTTCATTCTCGAAATCGATTAATACCGTTCCGGCCAATGCGTACGCTGAAAAAATAATTACGCCGCCATAATTTGAAGAATAATTAGAAAGAGTAAGTTCATGAATTACACGATGTTAACAATGATATTACCAATGACTAGCGGAGGAGAAGCCAGATAATTTGCTCTCGTATTAGGATGGACGCGACCTTCGAAATTTCTGTTGCCCGACAACACGCCGGAAACCACGAGATCGCCCTAAAACAAAGCGAATGCATCATTTTAAAACTCTCACAAAAACTACCGAATTTGCGAAGGTGAAAATGTTCGGCGATGGTCAAGAAACAGTTACCTCCTCGATTGCCTTGACCACGGAATCTGGCAAAGGACCACTATTTCCGATACATGTCATGCACCCATAGCCAACAATTTCAAAACTGCAATTAAAGTCAAGCTTGCGGTAAGACTTTGCGAAACGTTGCGCTGAATATCAGGTTCCAGAATTTACCCCAATTTTTGCAGATAGGGCGTTACTCCGGATGCTTGAAGATAGTAAGTGACAACTCCTACGCAAACAAGAAATTTAGCATTTTCAGCACATTTAAAAACAAATATTTTTTTAAAAACAAAAACTCGATCGTGAAAAGTGCGACCTTACCGCTCCCTGGTGACAAACTTGTCTTGACGTAAGGCTGAACCGAAAGCCCCATCTCGACAGCTTTTTTGGCAAGCAATCCTAAGAGTTGTGCGGGAAAACAATCATGTGTAGGGTTACCGTTTTCAAAAATTTTGAATATAAACCGAATGAAAGACATGAATGTACCTGCGCCCAACATTACAGACGGGTTACTGGTATTGGTGCAACTGGTGATGGCCGCGATAACCACCGAGCCGTGTTTCAAATTATACTCTTTATCATCGTACATGAAAGGCACAACGGTGTTTATCTTTTCAGGATCTATGCCGAAGCCTTTAAATCCAATCTGCCAAATGGAAAACAAATCGGTCAAATTTGATACCTCGGCACTCGTGACAATATAACCGTCACAACTAAATTCTCCCAGCTTACAAAATGCTCGTTCTGATTTATCAAAATGTAATTTGTCAAACTGAATTTAAATCCACAATTTGATGGCTAACACTTTCACAGATATCGTACCGGCCAGCACCACAATTCCTAATTACGGAGCAACGTATTTTCAAGAAATATTGCATTTGTTGAAATCATTTTGCCATTGCGGCAAGAAGATTCCATAAGAGATTTACCTTATTGCTGAGACATTCCGCAAAGTCCTGCTTCATGACAGAAACAGAAACCCGATCGTGAGGTCGTTTAGGTCCACTCACTGAGCTAGTGACAGTACTCAAGTCCAACATCACAACCTAAAAATTGAGGGAAATTTTGAGCACGATGCTTTAAACTCGGCTAAAAACTGCAAAAGCAGTACCTGAGAAAAGCACGGATCTTCATTGTCGTCATTGAAATTCCTGAACATCTGAACAGCTCTCAAGTATTTTTCGATACAATGGAGCTTTTTCTCCTCCCGGCCTGAAACATGGAGCGTAACATTACATAGTTGCTCGAATGATCGCTAATTTCACTAATATTCTCGACGCAAAACATCCATTTGGTGTTTTTTGGGAATCCGGCGCTAGTACGTAAAAAAATTCAAAACAAATATATACCTGTTTGTTTTAAATAATAAATGCTTTTTTCGTCAACTGGAAAAAACCCGATGGTCGCTCCGTACTCGGGAGCCATATTCGCAACAGTAGCTCTGTCAGCGATGGACAGCTGAGCAACTCCTGGTCCGTAAAACTCCACAAATTTGCCAACAACACCTATTTGTCTCAGATGCTGATCGAGTAAAAAAACAAAATCGACCGTAAACAACTAGACCTATTTTGGCAAAAATATTTGCGTGCGAAGTTACCTTGGTGATAGTGAGAACAACATCTGTAGACGTAACCAAAGGTGATAATTCTCCTACTAATTTATAGCCAACAACTTGAGGAAGAACCATGCTGATTGGCTGGCCCAGCATCACGGCCTCGGCTTCGATCCCACCGACGCCTAAAAACCAAGGAATATTTTCTCAGTAAAACTAATGTCAAAAACCATTTGTGATACGTTATTTCTTATGTAAGCGATAATGACCCCAGCCAACGACTCCGAGTCCGTTAATCATCGTTGTGTGAGAATCAGTTCCGACCAAGCTGTCCGGATGCAAATACTCGTCGGTGTCAAATACCACTCGGGCCAAATATTCCAAGTTTACTTGATGAACGATTCCAGACCCGGGCGGAACTATCAACATGTTCGTAAATGCCTTCGCGCCCCACTGCAAGCAGAAAACATTTAGGGTGAGACTTGCGGAACTACTTAAAAATTAGAAGAAAAACCGCGATGCAATCACCGAAAAATACTTCGCGGTTCACTAATTTTATTATTATTATTATTATTATTATTATTATTAGCCGATCAGTCGTTGCCGACTCTCGGAGACTTCATTACCGCACGAAATAAAATGTTGATCAAAAAAATACTTTACGGATCACTAATTTTACCGCACGAAATAAAATGTTGATCAAAGATGAAAACACACGACACGCACTGACCTTAAGAAACAGGAATCTTTCTTTGTTTCTTTCAAATTCCAACTCCTGGTTTTTATTTAAGGCATCGGAACTGGATGGAAAGAAAGATAAAACATACGCAACTAGTAAGTTCTGTGACTATTACTGGAAATTAAAAAAAATCGACGTTCGGACATTTTATCTTGCAAGCAATGGCTGATTTGCGGATTGGTTGTAACCGTATCGTAGCATATGCCGAATCAAAAATGTTGCTAGTTTGAACGAAGGATTTGGTACGAGAAGTTAAACCTCAAATCTACACAGGCAGCTTACAACACCCCATGTCACCGAGAGATAAACACGTCCGGCGTATTTCTAAACGTCGAATAATGTTGATGAACATTTTTGAAGTTTTATGAACTGGAAAGAAGTCAAAAAAGGCTCGGTCAGTTTTACAATTTTCTTTCATTTCGGATAATGAAATCCTTCATCCGGTGCTGTTTTAGAAAGTTTAATATTAACATTAAAAACCGTGGCCGAAGCGCACAGGCAAAACACTAACAATGCCGCAGTTTATCACGAGTTCCCCGTAGTAAGATTTTCTTGCCATTAAATTCCATAGTCTCAATGTAAATGTAACTAGAGTGCGAAATAGTTAATTAAAAAAATGAAATTGTAATTAAACCGTAATTTCATTAGCACGGATTTAAATTTTTCACTTTAAATTAAAATTTGCACAACGTTTCGCTGACCAAATGGCTTCATCAGGTGCTGTTTTTAATAATAAAAAATTAGCACAGACTTCCATTTAAATTTTTCACTTTGAATTAAAATTTGCACAACGTTTCGCTGACCAAACGGCTTCATCAGGTGCTGTTTTTAATAATAAAAAATTAGCACAGACTTCCATTTAAATTTTTCACTTTAAATTAAAATTTGCACAACGTTTCGCCGACCAAACGGCTTCATCAGGGGCTGTTTTTAATAATAAAAAATCAAAGTTACAATTAAACTTCATGCAATTACAGTAACGCTCGAGCGTTGGCTAACGTGCTTGTTTACGAACTAAATTTTGTCGATAATCCAGGAAGACAAAAACGATCTATGGTACATAAGTGTTAGTTAGCAGATGGAAGTCTCTGTCTGTCGTCATCCCAAATTTAGACTAGAAATTTGGAAGCCCCCCCGACCTCTTCTAAACCCCTAAACATTCCCATAGCTAACAATAAGTTCACATGATAGTAGGCAACTCCAATGGAATGATAGTAGGCAATACCGATGGAATTACAACATCCAATTTTATTAGCCGATTGGACATGCCTCGATGCGATGCATGTTCATCAGCGCTTGCGTTTAGAAATACGCCGTCGTCGAAGTGGGTACAAGTTGGGCGAACTAACCATTGGGACCTGATCTGATGAAACGGACACACGGCCGTGTCCACACTCGGAAGGCCAGCACTGGGCTGATATGGATTGGTCGGAAGCTTATGATGCAGTTGGCAGAGGTTAGGGGCCGAAGCAGTTAGTGGCGACGGCGCGACTGGGACCGCATTAGCAGAAGGTGCTCCGATGGCGTTCGACTTGCAAACTTTTTTTGAAGTCTGTGGAAACTGGACGACGACGGAGCCCTGCCCATCCCCAACAATTCCTCGTTCTTCGCCGCAACAGAGACCGCCGCCGGGATTGGGAGAGGGGTGGTATAGGCTGCCGGAATAATGAAAACGAAATAAGAGAGAAGGGGACAGCTATGCGGTACTTCTTAACCAACGAGACAGTAAGCGATTAGTTTCCGGGAGGGTTTTGCCAAAAAAACTTCCCGGATAATCGGGGTATTGCAAACATCAAAGTATAAGATGTGACGAATGACGTCTCGGCTAGTAGCAGCAACAATGGTCGCACGCCCCAATAACTTCCCTAATAAAAATCTTTCTGCAGAATTCTGCATAAAATTGATACCTTTTTAAGCAGATTAAATTGTGCATCACTATTTCTGCAAAATTAATTCTGCAGAAAATAATATGTAGAATAAATCGTGCATCAAATTGACACCTTTTTATGCAGATTAAATTGTGCATAACTGTTTCTGCAAAGTTAATTCTGCAGAAAATAATGGGTAGAATAAATCGTGCATCAAATTGATACCTTTTATGCAGATTAAATTGTGCATCACTATTTTTGCAAAATTAATTCTGCAGAAAATGATATGTAGAGTAAATTGTGCATACATATTTCTGCATAATTTTTTGGGTCCAAATTTTTTCTGCAGAATTTGTTGGGTTTTCCGAATTTTTTCTGCAGAATTTTTTGGGGTCCGAATTATTTCTGCAGAATACTTTGGGTTCGAATTTTTTCTGCAAAATTTTTTGGAGTTTGAATTTTTTTGCACAACTTTTTGGGGTCCGAATTATTTCTGCAGAATTTTTTGGGTCCGAATTTTTTCTGCAGAATTTGTTGGGTTCCCCGAATTTTTTTTGCAGAATTTTTTGTGGTCCGAATTATTTCTGGAGAATTTTTTGAGGTCTGCATTTTTTCTGCACAACATTTTGGGGTCGTAATTTTTCTGCAGAATGCTTTGGGTCCAAAGTTTTTCTGCACAGAATTTGTTGGGGTCCGAATTTTTTTTGCAGAATATTACCTTTCCGTAATATTTTCTGAAGATTCTTTTAACAGAAAACTGTGCAAAAAAATAATTTTTTTCTGCATAATTATTTCCGCGAAATTTTTTTCTGCAGAATTCTGCATGAATTTTTCAACGGGGTTAGAAGAAACTTGTGTCCAAGTTAAAGGAACCAATACTGAAAAGGTTTCCAGATGAGATGTTAAGTAATGTCCGACAACCATACTTACGACCCGGAGAAGTCCACTTGCACGCTGTGGTCCACCACGAGGTCGGAGGGGCAAATGGGGTTGATCTTCTGCGGATCGCCTCCCAAAGACTTCACCGCATCCCTCATGGCGGCGAAATCCACGACTGCCGGTACGCCGGTGAAATCTTGCAGCAACACCCTGGCAGGCTTGAACGGCACCTCGATGGCATCTTTCTGGTCCTTGATGGTGGCCCAGTCGAGAATGTTTCGCACGTCTTCCTGGCGTACCAGAAAGTTGTCGCAGCTCCTCACGGCCACTTCCAGCAGCACTCGTATGGAGTACGGCAGCTTTCCTGAAAAGCAAAATAAATGAAAGATTCAATAGGAGAGACCGAAGGCACCGCGCAGACCTTAAAAAGAAGGGTTGCCGACATACAGCCAGATGCATAATGTCATAAATCCAAATCCTAATGCCGGCATTGGAACAACGCAACAGTCGCTGACAAATTAGTGTTAGAAAAGCATCGGCAAATATCATAACCTTCACAAATATTGTTATAAAAACCATATTTTCATTGTATTGCACGCACATGTACGGTGATCTTTACCTCGCGTAAGCCAGAAGTTCAAAAAAAGAAGAATTGTGCAAAATAGTAACCGAATTTTGTAAGTAACTGAAATTAGAAACACAAGTGCAGTTATAACGATACGTACCGGCATCTAGACACGATGAAATGGGCTTTAATCCATTTTATGTTTAGTACCTATGTTATCCACCATACTTTTAATTAATTTGTTTGATAAGGAAGTTTTAAAATGATACGCTGGTATGTGAGGTTTTGACGATAGCCCACGACCTCACGTAGGAACGGCCGAACAAGCGGATTTGAAAAATGAACTTCAACTCGGGCTAAAAATTAACCAGTCTGGAAGGATGTGAGATTTTAAGGACTTTTTAAGAACTCAATATGAAAGGCCCTTGAAAAACCTAATTATTCACTTATCTTTTAAATATTTGCTTTTATTTTAATAAATTTAAATGTAATATATCGAAAATGTAAATACGCAAAACAGATAAAAATAAATCAGCTGTAGCAGTAGTACTATTAAATTCTGTGGAAATTTAAAAAAAGTACTTACAGAAATTTTGCCAAAATATCTTGCGTAACAGTTAACATCAGTTTTCTACAAATTTGGTCACTATGCGCAATAAATGCAATACGCGTTGAATAGTAAGTTACTAATAAGAAGCACATGCTTTATACAGGGTTAAAATTTTAAGTAGTCAGTTGTTAAACAGCATTCTTGACTTTGACGCATGCATCAAGTACTACATGTAATTGAACTTGAGAGAAACACGGATCAAGGACAACGTGATGATAGTCACTAGGCACATTCACAAGGAAATCGTAATTGGAAATATTTGGTGACGCGAGAAGTAACGTGTGACGGACAAAACACTGCACCGAGATGCGAGGCATGAATTTAGCAAAAGCCGAGGGTCAAGGGATAGACAAAGTTTATAGATTTTCAGATCACCTACTCTCAGCCTTGAAAATTGTTAGCAAAAGTGCAAAAATGACATAGCCGGGTGACACTTGACTACTTCAATCAAATAACTTGCACATGTTCGGAGCTTCGGCGCATTTTTGCACGGCTTTGAGAAGTGCGAACTAAGCAAAGTGACTGCAACCACCAGATGTATGTCGGCGAGTTGACATTTGGCCGATTCAATAAAAGCTTCGATTTATAACGTAGTAATAAAAAATAAATTGTGAAAAATGTTTTCAACGGTTGATCATCGAGCTAAATATAAAGCATTCTCCTAAAAATGACAAATCATTTAATACAATAAATGGTGCTCTCTAGAGTGATAATTTCAGCCATATGCAGCGAGTTTCGACAAATTTAACGTCATCTTCAGGTGATAACCTGAACATAGGTAAATTAATAAAAGACGTAGCCATCAATACAAAAATGCATGAGCAACACGAAAGATACGCTGAAGGAGTCAGGTAATGTCACCAATAAACATTGCAGGGGCTATTAAATAAATTAACTATGGAAAAACATATAGATCAGTAATCAAAAAGTAATAGGAAATTGGTGAAAAAGCAAGACATATTTCGTCGATACACCATATGCGTTATAATACAGAGATGCGATGTTGGCAAATACATGTGCAAGTTCGAGGGGTTATCACGGCGGCAAAGTGCAAGTTTTTATTTACCAACCAATAAACCAACAGAAATCTATGATAATGTAGAAAAAATTACCTCGTCATGAAACCGATATGAGAACTGCCTGACGAGCAATTAAATTTGTAAGCTTACCATATTTCTCTGGATCAAGTGCCGGAACATCGTAATACTTGTACGTCGTCCCATCGACGTCGATAGTTTTGCGTAGATGTGAAAACGGGTTCGAATCTGTAAGCAGAGACGAAAACAAAAATGTATATGTAGCAACTTACGATGTCCGAACTTAGCGTTGGCAAATGAAACAAAGTTGGAAATGAATCATAAAATTTAAACTTTGAACGAGAAGGACATAGGGTTCACCGGCCATCACGGGGGCATCGTGAAAGATATGCGCTGGGGGTACAGATACATGTATCAGCAAAGTTACCGGTTTTGCTATTTTCAACGCAGCACACAGCAGCGAGATTTGTCCCGGTAAATACCAACGAGCAGGCATGTGGCCAGCTATATCACATTTTGTCACATTTTATCACAGCCAAGAATTTGACATTTGTCACATTTTCTCACATGAAAATATCGCATTTGTCACATTTTGTCACATGCAAATGTTGTGCAATTGATTCTCAGTTCATCAAAATTTTCACAAAATATACCGTATCTGCAAAAATGTTACATTGTATTAATTTTCCCCCCTTTTTACACACGTTTTGGATAACTGATTCAAGTTTTCATCAGCAAGCTCTATTGCCGCCTTGCCGCTTTGAATGATGGCATTTGCAGCTTCTACTTTTACAATATCTGCGCGGCTAGTACTGCAGGCCTCACGTATTTTGTCACATAGGTTTCAAATTGTCACATTTGTCACATCGGTCACATTTGTCACATCGGCCACATCCCTATGGGTTAGTATATAGCCTGCTGCAGACAGAAAACTATAGGCTACATTATTTTTTTTCTTCATTATTTTCTTTTCATTATTATTTACTTTCATTTTTGTACAGGATGACTGTGCCTTTTCCTTATGGAATAAAACTCATTATTATAACATACACAACTGAATATTATAGTTACAATTTCTGTTGGAGAATAATATAATTGGTGATGAATTATTATTATTATTATATACACAACTGAATATATAGTTACAATTTCTGTTGGAGAATTATATCATTGGTGATGAATGAATACTACATGTAGGAGTTGATGGACATCACCAATTGTATAACATCACAACATGTAATTTTTAAAGTGTATGCTAAATAGGCAGTTATAAATATAGGCCCCACTCAAACATACGTACAATCAGTTGCCTACAGGAGATCGATGATTGTCAACCACGTGTGAAATTTGATAGTTTGAAACCATGGCATGATCACTCTCTAGGATCATGAACTGAATGAACTGAACTGATAAGGGACCAGGGTCAAAACCATCATGGCAAAACTAAAATTTCAGCAGATGATCATGAGGTATCGATGCATTTGCGATGCGTGGCGTTATCGCACCTCGACACGAAACCACGCTGGACTAATTGAGCCCCTAATTAACGATTATAATTAATCCGTTGCTGATCTCACCTGCAACTGGAGACGCCATTCTAGGTCCGAAGCAGAGCACGTAATGATTGCTGAATTGATTTGAAGGTCAAAAGGGCGAGCAGCAAAATGACGCCAGGGGGCGACACCGCACCGCTGGTGATAACATCGAACACAATTCAAATATTTGGAATTTAGAAAATGGTCGCCAAATTTGAGAATCATGAAAACGATTCGTTAAAAAAATATTAATAGCTCAAACTTGAATGACAATTTCTCATAAGCTATCAGAAATGACGAATTTCAGTCCACATTTTTCAAATTTACATTCTTGCCACATTGAAAAATACACGCAGAATTCTGCAGAAAAAAATTAACCTGAAATAATTCTGCAGAAAAAATTGGTGCACAAAAAATTCTGCAGATAAAATTCGTACCTGAAAAAATTCTGCAGATAAAATTCGGACCTGAAAAAATTCTGCAGATAAAATTTGGGCACAAAAAATTCTGCAGAAAAAATTCAGGCACCAAATTGTTTTACATCTGGTGCTTCTGATTCAACCATTTCTATAAACTTAATGGGTTTATTTTTTATACTTTGACAATTTAGAGTGACAATTTTTAATATTTTTAATGTTTTTCTTCTGCTCATTGCAAATAATGTATTTTTATAAATAATTTTTTAGCAACATGTTAGCTACATGTACATGCAGTGTTTTTAATCACATACTACTTCAGTCATTTCTAATTGAACACGTAATTGTTAATTAAAATACTTTCGATCTTTCATGATTCTTGAAAATTAATCTTCTCTGTGACCAGTGACCGGCATAATGAACTGCAAGAGCTTCCAAACAACCGAAGGCAAAAAACATACCCGCGGCGCTTATTAAATAACTTCATGATTTATTATTTACATCAGATTTAAATTGATTATACTATAATTGCAGCGCATAACAAATGATAATAATCATTGACACATTCTGGTGGTCATAAAAATACAGGCGGGAGTTGGACAAATTAATTAATCGTTTTATCATTTGAGCTACGATCAGTTTATGAAAAAATAAATTAAAAGGCATATAAGTGAACTCGCAGCATTTGATTTTCGACATAACCGAGATACGGATAAATGTATCAAAACCAGGATTAGATACGATTATCTAATTTACATTCATCTCTTTTCACGTTTTCTGGTTCAATTTTACTATTTATAAACATATTTTCGTTTGAGATAAAATCAGAGACTTCATTTAAGAAAAACGTGCCATAAAATCATAAATGCCGAGGTATTGAGATCATTTTTTATGTTATTTTCAAGATGTTAAATTGAAAACCGCAGTCTAAATTTCAGCTTGTTCAAAATGCAATACAAAAACCTCGGCGAGACTTATATTTTCAACAGGACACGATTTGCAGCCGTTAGCTTCAAATGTAAGCCCTAACCGTTCTAATGCAGCCGTAATTTCATAAATGTAGATGCGATTGAACATACCCAAAGTGATTTCCGACCTGTGCGGCAGCAATAGCTAAGGGTGAGAAATGTTATTTGATTGATAAATTACCGCCACGCAGTTATCAACGTAACACTCTGTGTGTAGTTCTCTCATTACTCGACCGCATCGACCTAATATGTTCAACTTCGGCACAATATATACCTGGTGCTGGCAAGTGTCCTCGGCTAATTTCCCGCATTCGGCGGCCTAGGTTTGATGACGGACGCATGCGCCGACCTTCTCAACAGTCCCAGCGCTTGCTCGTGGCTCATGATGGCCCTCAGCACGAGCGGCTGAGGCCCGTTGGTCAAGCTGCTCGACGAGGCCTTATCGGCCGAGTCTGCAGAACTTCTTGCCAGGTGAGTTAGCGCGGACGAAGCGATTACTTCATCGGCACTCATTTGGATCGTGCCGTTTGAGCAAGTGCTAACGATGATGGTGGATCCCGCGGGAAGTCCTAAAGAGGCATTGAAAGTGAGCATTGAAAGTGAAATCGAGCTTTCGATTCAGTAAGGATTCGGAAAGATTGAGGAACTAGAAAGCGCGATAGTGCGTACCACTCAAATTTTCCATGTTTTTTTGCTGCTGTTGAGTCACCGGACAATCTTTGTGAGCCAGCAGCATCGACTTCAACTGCGCGACTTCGTTCCTCAACATCGAGACCTCGTTCTGAAGATGCTCGTTCATGCCCGCCAGCTCGTCGGCTTTGCTTTCCAACGACCGGATCCACGTTTTCCGCTTTTGCCTGCATCGCGTGGCCGCCGCCCTGAAGCGCAATTACAAATTCAAGTTATTTAGTTAGAAAATTAAGCATAAACAAAAAAGCAAACATAAGATTTGCCAACAAATAAAGGATACTGTGATGTTTTGAAAAACACAAACGTTAAGGGAATGGATACGATAAGTTTTGTTTCAGAAGCAAAATTTGGTTAACTACGATCAAACGTGGTCTACGCAACATTTCTCATTCACCTATTTCTTTCCAGAAACCTTCTTCTCTTTTCTTCCGGATCTTCTTCGCCTCTTTTTCGCCTTTAAATGATCAGACATACTTAATATGCGGCAGTTTTTGACACTGAATGTATTCATATTTAGCGTTCGCTCACTTCGGCGCATTTGACCTTTCGATGAAATCGCTATCGTTCGAAGTCGAATCAAGATTAAACATTTCCTGATAGGAAGAAACTTGTTGCTCGTCGATAAGCTTGAAAGCGTAATTAAGTTTTCCTCCACCGAGGGTACCTTGCGTTAGCGCTTCTCTTAGTTTCTTTGAAAAGCAAAAAAGAAAAATTATTTGCATGCGGTGTCCTCGGGGTTGCACAAAAATATTTGGTTAACCATTATTATTAATTTTTAATTATTTAATATTATATATTTTTTTATTTCTTTTTTATTATATATATTTAATATTAAAATTAACCACAACTGAATTGAGTAAATTTGCAATCAAACAGGCAAAAATGTTAGTTAATTTAGCAAATACCTACCATCTTGGCATAAGACGAGCTATTTGAATTTGACGAACTCGTCACTTGAGTGGTGACGAACGACTGCGGCTGCACCTGAGAATTGATCGCCGATGTCAGGCTCGTTCCGCTTGCCGGAACCGAAGCGGGAATGTGCAGAGGAACTGTGCGGCCATCGGGAAGCTTGAGGATTAATTGAACCATCCCATTCATGCCGTCAGCGGAAGAGGCAGCATTCACAGCAGACTAAAATTTCAAATAAAATATATCCTCGATTGTACGAGCGTATACTTTTGGTAGTATCAATTTATCGAGTTTAGATATTTAAAAATGGCTTACGTGAGTCAAAAGCTGCGTGGGGAGGACCGTTGGAACTGATAAGACTTGGTTGCTGGCAACAGGGGTAATTGTAACGGAATCAGCATTGCCGCAAGACCTGATGGTCGGCAACAGTTGCGCATCCGACGCATTATTACTGCACACAATAATAGCAAACTCGTATTTCAACAAGATCGCTGTTTACGTCTTGTATGTTCAATAACAATGGCAATACTGATTAGAAGAGGATGACTGCCTTACCAATTCGAGGCCAATAAGGTTTGCATGATGGTAGCTTGATTTGAAATGGATTTTGGATTTTCAGCAGCTACCGACGACACCGAAAAGGCCACGGAGGAATTGCTCGCAGATCTCGACATGATTCCCATCTCTTCCTCGGCTTCATCCGCGGCTTCTTTGTCATCAATTCTCGATTGATTTTCATCCTTTTCTCGAGCTTCCATGTCTTTGCCGTGGTCACGACTGTCATCGTCGTTTTCCTCCTCGAAGATGACGACCTCATCAGCAACGGACTGCTGATGCTGACGATCCCTGGTGCCGCAATTTTGGAGCTCATCGCACGTGTCCGCTTGCAAATCATCAGGAAGAATAGACGGAGTGTTCAGAATATCGTTGTCGGAAGGTCCGTGCGATATCTGGTAAATAAAACAATGTATCAATATAACGGATAGTTTGACGCAAATGCAAATCTGCTACCATCGGCTTCGAAAAACTATACCGAACTCACTTCCGAAACCAACATATGTCCTAACTTTGTAGCTTCGTAATGTTTGCGAAATTGCTCTTCGAAGGGATTCAAATCCTGGAAAAGACCAACTTCTTCGCAATTGCGGATGAACCTCGTAGGCGTCGGTGTCTGATCTGCAGGTTAGTACAAACATAAAATTGAGCCATCATCAACGAAATTAATTTAGGTATCAATCCCGATTTTACAAACACGAACAAAACAGGCTACTTGCCAACAAATAGAGCCGCATTGTTCGACTTTACGCTGCTACTCTCCGTATTTAAAGTGAGCGACATTTCATGTTTCTTGCTGTGCACCGTGAGATGATCTTCATTGGTGAATCGCTGAAATATAAAAGCAACTGAACAATTAACACCTCGACGCTGTAACCAGAATATAACACAACTCAATTCACAAAAAAAAGCAAAAATTTGTTTGACAAGTCAGGAGAGAAAACACTGCTGTATATTTAAAATTCTCGGCAGCAGCGTTACGGTACCTTTTCGGCCCTACGACTGCGGTATATTCAGGGTTCACACTCAAATTTACAAAATCCTTTCCCCGACTTTCCCTGACATCCCAAGTAAATTTCCCTGACTTATAAATCGTGTAGAAAATTTTTTTAAACCTGCTCATGACAAAAATATAATGTTTATTAATATCAACTTTTGAAAATGGTCAGCAGAAATCTCAAAATAATTAATAAAGATGTAAAAAATTATTTTTTGGGTATTTTTGGGATGGAAGTTATTTATCAATTTTATTTTGTTGAAAAAACTGTTATTTTCCCTGATTTTACAGCAAAAAACGTGGTTTTCCCTGACTCTCCCTGCCCATTTGGCTCTTCCCTGACTTTCCAGCCCCATTGCAAAATACATGCAGAATTCTGCAGAAAAAATTTGGGCACAAAAAATTCTGCAGATAAAATTTGGGCACAAAATTGTTTTAAACAATAAATGATATTTACAGGTACATCCATGTAAATGCATACATACATATTCAAATAAATGAGCAATGCAATTATGGATTTTCAATTACCAGTGTCTCAGATACCAAATAATTGAGATAGATAGAGTCAACCAGAGCTGTTTTCAAACAATAGAAATAGCAATAGAAATAGCAGAAATAGTTATGCAGAAGTTGCTCTGCATAAATATTTCAGCAGGAAAACATATCAAATTGCTGCAGACTTCTGCAATGAATTCAGGGGAATGTTTTTCAATAGGGAGGTGCATATGAACCCTGATATTTAATCATCCTGAGATGAGAAAATCGGCAGTATGTTTGGACATACTGCTGTTACAAACTTTGACATTGAGCACTCACCATGCCACATCCTGGTGTATTACACTCGAATGGTTTATCGTCTCCCATGTTGAGAATTTCTCACCAAACCATATTCCGTCACGGGAAAGTTGCTAGAGAAGCTGAGGTCTAATTGACGGAAGCTTGGTGGGCAAAAATGATCCTTGAGACTTTGCACAAACTAGTGTTGAACATCTTGAACGAATTTCATGCAAGTCTTGCAGTTGACACCTCCAATGACATTGGTGAACACCTTCGAAATAAACGAATGAAATCATGCTAAAAGGACGGTGACATTTGACGGGGCTAATTGCAACGAACTCGCATACCTGTTTATCACCATTTGGGAGCAAAAACTTTGAAAAAACTGCACAAAATGCACGAATTAGCAGCAAAAATTTCACCAAATTTCATAACGTTCTAGATAGAACAGCCTAGCGCAGCGCCAT
Organism: Cylindroiulus punctatus; assembly: GCA_034695085.1. Classification (NCBI taxonomy): domain Eukaryota; kingdom Metazoa; phylum Arthropoda; class Diplopoda; order Julida; family Julidae; genus Cylindroiulus; species Cylindroiulus punctatus. The sequence goes on from JAQFYZ010000887.1 coordinate 30,276, forward strand.
CTATCGCGTGTTCGGCAAAGCAGAATGCTGTTCAAAAACTTGCTCGCATTTTACCTGTTTTAAAAGGGCTTTACTCGATTTGTTACAGCGTATTTTCACAAAAACTAAACGAGATATTAATAAGGACTCGTTCATTAAATTCTTGTCGCAATAATATAATTGTATTTGCCATGGTAGTCGGATATCACAGTTTGAAAATGCTCGATATGCAAGAACTTGGGTATAACTGCATTGCCGAAAACAACTTCACTCGACTAGTAACCATGGCAACCATGACGTTGCATTTAGGGGACGACCATAAATTACAGTTAGGGACGTCCATAAACATCTACTAAAATTTTTTCCAATTTCCTTTGTTTGGTTAATGCTAAATTAAATGATATGGAATTATTTTGGAATAGAAATATTATCTACATTATGCCCTTATAGCAAATTCATAGGTTGAAAAATTTCAAAATAAAGCAATGGAAATATTAATAATAATGTAATTGGAAAGTTTGAGGATAGAGGATTAGAAAGTATTCAATTCAATTTGATATACTCAAGTCAGCACTTGAGATACCATGTGGTGGAAGTAGTGTCTGGAGTTATTAGACAGCTGAGTGTATTATAGTGTATAATAACCAGCGTAGAACTTATTATAAAAACATCGGATAAAATGTGTTGTAATTTACAATTTTTATATTCATATTATTATGACTATCATTATATCTATAGATTATTAGGAAATTTTTATACACAAAATAAAATACGTTATTTCTAGGGTTGATTTCGTAATTTATCCTTCCAAAGCATCAACTTTTGCTTTCCTTATTTTCAGGGTTCATACTCAAATTTACAAAATCATTTCCCTGACATTCCCTGACAACCCAAGTAAATTTCCCTGACTTATA